>UCOH01012139.1:0-91858 GCA_900474275.1 Synergus japonicus
ATATATATATATATAATATATATATTATATATATGCGTTACAAGCATTCCTTTTTTCCAGTTTCAAAGTTCAGTAAAGATTTTTTTTCCAAAGTTTTCACAGCTTCCTTTGAAAACCAATTTTTAGCAAAATTTGATTAAATATATAAATGCAGAAACTTGTGTTTTAAAGAATATTCTAATATAAGTACAATACAGGAAAAATTTATTTAAATTGATGAAAATTATTACAAGAGTGATTCGATTACGATAAAACTCTTATCATTTTTATGTCTGCTTATATGCCTACATTTCAATTCGCATTGCCCGGCTGAGCAAAGCATCCATTTCGAAAACATGACTTGTCTTAAGAGATTAGTCGCAGTCAGGATTAAAAATAAACGATTTTTTGGTTTTTGCATATTCTTGCAGTATATCATCTTGGAAATAAGTTGTACAATTTGGAAGTCGATCTCAACAAAATTGAATGAGTTGTCTTTCCTTGAACCCGTCCTGTCTAGTCTTTTTTGAAAACGCCACGACCAAGCAACTAATAAACCAAAGAAATGATAAAAGAGTTCTAATTCAGATAATCTGCGAGTAGAAAACAATTCCCAAATTTGCCTCTTCTGACTGCGACTAGCCCCTTAACACGTTTCGAGACTTTTGTATCATCCACTCAATGCTGAATTAAGTCTCACTTTTTAGTGCAGATATATTTTTATTTATATACTTGCACTAAAATGTGATATTTAATTGGTCTTTCCTAATGATTCATTTATTGCTTTCTTTTTAACTTTCTTCACATATTTAAATTCTATCTTACTACTTTTCAGTGCATGCAATGTGGCGCAATTAAATTTTATCATGGTGAAAGCACAATTTACAAATGATTATGAACAGACCGCTTCTTATTCAGAAACTCAGAGTACAAAATCGAAAAACTGTTCAACAAAACCAAAGCTTTCAATCCCGACAAGCAAGCAAGCCATTTTTTGTAAACACAATTCTGTTGATTCAAATACTTCGGTTAACATGTGTTCTCATGAGGGAACTTCTAAGTCTTCTTGCATGTCAGGAAATTCGGATAATTCTTATCCACCAAGCTTAAATACCGAAAAGATCAAATTAAAAGATAATTTTTATCAAGCTTCAGAAAACATGAACAAATTGGATGGAATAATCCAACAGATTGAAAATCTGACATTTTTAAGCCACTCTTCGAAAAATAGCAATTCGTTTGAAAAAGACGATGCCTTGAACTCCAATTACTGTAACCAGGATCATCAAATGAATATATACATTGAGAAAGAGAATGATGCAGTAGAAAAAAGATCAAATAATTCCAATCTAGATAACAGATTGGAGGATCAGGATAATGATGATAACCTCATTGCACGTGGACCAGTCAGACCTCATTTAAACTCTAATCGGAGTAAACCTTACGATACTTTGGATTGGTTGTTCCAATCTGATACTTATTCTTCTCAAGAATATTCCGATGGACAACAAAGTGAAACCTCTGATTATGAAACCAGCATCCGTCAGTTATTGACCGACAATGATTTTAGAGACAGGATCGATTCTTGTTTGGAACAGTTGTCAGATTCGAGTCAAAAATCCGAAATTTATAATAAAAACATCAGCTCGGAAACAAAGCCACGTGAAAAGTACTGTAGCAATCAAGGGTCGATGGTGAGTAACTGTTAAATCTATTATTTATGGGTATCGAATCATTACTTTAGAAATAATTACTTCAGTTTTAAGTGAAGAGGAGAACTAATTTAATTGATTCTAACAACCTTAAGGAACACATTCTCATTCAGACATAAGCGCACTATACGTAATAATTAAAATTAGTATAAATTATCTAGTTTTTATTTAAATTGACACTGAATAAACTGTTAAAATTCTCGTTAAATTTACTATTTTTTTCGTTTAAAGAAACCAGACTTCTGGTTATTTTAATTAATTATAGTGAGCAGGACATATTTAACTATAATTCCAGTTAACTTAACCAGAAATTTGTTTAAGTGCAATTTATTTATTAATCTAGACTATTTCATCATCAAAAGCACCTCCTACGATTGTCGTGAAAAATCCAGAGGGATCATCATCTCTTCTGGATATCCTGGCTAGAGGAGGTTTTCAAGCAGCCCACGTTTTTTCCGATGGTGGAACCACAAATGGTTCATCTTCGGGTATGAATTCGGAAAATTGGCCTGATTCACCTGCAAGTAGCTACAATGTGGTTACCTCAAGACCAAATAGTCGTGCATCAAGTAGAGCGCAATCACCAGGTTGTGCACTGATGCCTATCAACATTAGCGGTAGTCCTATGGATTCACCTCAGGTAGCTTTAAAAAATCGGGCACATTCTCATTGATCCTCGGGCTTGGCTTTCAGTGTTGGGCGCTTTGCGGCACTTACCGAGTTACATGAACGCGTTTTTTGTCTGCGTAAGTATAGCATAAACGCAGCCGTTGTCTTTTTCTATCTGTTTTTTTCGCTGTGGTAAGAAAGACAGTTGCTGGATTTGCGCTATACGTTACTAAAAACGCTTTCATTTATAAAGCAGGTATAATACCAACGCTTTTGATTTAATTACTTTAGTTTTAAATAAACGAAAGAATTAATACTTAAGAGAATTAACTTAAAGTTCTGTTGACTTTAAGGAATACATTTGATTTAAAAATCATTTAACCTCGCGTTCCCCACTCGATTCTGTTTATAATAGATATAATAGATATAAACTAATCGTTTTTGCAAATAAATTGCCTCAAAATGAAAATGCAACAAGCTAATTATCTATGAAAATAGAATAACATGTTAAAAGGTTGTGAATAATTGCAGTTAAATGTTGTTCAGATTATGTAAGTAAAACTGATAAAGATAAACGTGCCTTTTATTATTCTAAATATAAAGGCTCTCTTTACTGGCCAGTATCATTGAATACTACCGCTCAAACAAGAAAAGTAGTAACTGCACCTCATTCAATATTGAGATTAATATAGACTCAAAATTGACTGTGGTACAGAAACAAAGTTTATTTTTGTATATATCATGCAACTATTTATTAAATTCTTTAATTTTGTAACATTATTAGAATAAGACGTAAATTGATGGGCTGCACACGGAAAATGAAAGAAAAATGAAAAAAAAATTAATAATGCAACCGCATTTCTGTAAAGTGGTAAAATAGAATTAATATTTTTTAAATAATGCAATTACAGAATGATAGTAAATTATCTTTGAAATACGATCAGCTTTGCAACTCATTTTTGATAAAATATGCAGTTACTATTTTTCTTGTTTGGTCTGCAGAATATTCTTTCGATATTGTTATAACTGAAAAAATAACGACCGAAAATCTTCTGTTTGTTTTTAAACTGGCATATGGAGTTGTTTTTAAATTTTCCTTATTTATGTTTATTTTGGTGCTTGTCATATTCTGTACACCTGTGACGACTTTCTAGACAAGATAACTCTTCAGGATCTTTGTAAAATTACAATAATCTAATTTTCTATGGTCACAAATCATTTTTTCAGGTAAATAAATAAAAATTTTTTTCTTTGATTTTAGATTTCATTAAACTTTCGATCACAGCAGGGTTTCTCTTCCTCATCTTCATCGAATCAATCCTACTGCGAAACACCAAGTCCAGCCAATTATCAATCTCCTTTGGATCAAAGATCAGAAGACCAACTGGATGAAGGGTTCAACAGATTCATATCCTGGGAAGAAAACTATGAATCTTCAGGTACTATTGTAGGAAACAATACTGCCGAATTAATCGACGCGATAGACAGTACCGAACTCCAACTAGTTGAAGAAGTTGTCTTGAAAGAACTGTCCAGTAAAAGCAATACATTAGAAGAAATGCAAGTTGTTCCAGATTCGCAATCAGCTTACAGAGGATTTGAGACCCAAAAATCTGTACAGTGTCTACAAAGTCCTACAGACGAAGATTCCAAGTCTTCTTCAGACTCCAGTCAAAGAGACGTTAGTGATAAAACAAACAGTAGCACTTGCACTGATATGAATTTCTTCAGCGAGTCTTTGAACTTTGGGAATACGGGAAGCATCATTAATGAAGCCCAACAGAGTTTAGTTTATCCCAAAACATGTGATGGCTTCGATTTAGTCTATTCCGAAAAACAATCACCCGTTGGTTGTAGCAGAGAAAAATCATCCCCAACCAACAGTTACATGGGAAATACTTCACCTCATAATAATTACATTGGCAAGTCTTCACCAGCCAGTTTGGAGATTGATGCAACAATAGAGAACATCCTGGCTAACTATTCGAAAGTTAACGAAAATCAAGATTCAAATAATGTCATGAATAGCTTTGATATGGATTTGTTTGACTGCGCAAAAAGTACTTGCACCACTTACAGTAATTCTTCAAATATCAACAGTAAAAAAAGTCCTACTTCCGAACAAGCTACTACATCTACCTTCAACGACTTTCAGATTCCAGAGATTTTGAGGTATGATATTTCATAGAATATTTTTGAATCAAGATTAATTATAATTGAATTCCAATTACTAATATTTAATTGATCTTGATTAATTCTAGCAGGCACTCAACACGTCATACAGCACCTTGGTCATCTTTGAATATTCCGTCGACGAAGGCCTGTGACAAGTTAATTAAAGAACTCAAGCCCAAAGATGTCGAGAAGGCTATGAAGACTCTTTTGAAAAAAACAAATGAAGAATTGACAGAAATTGACAAGGATGGCGACACGTGAGTCTTATTTGATAGTTTCTTTTTTACTTCAAGGAACTATCAATTAATTAAAATTTCTTTATAGGGTACTGATGTGTCTGGTGGGTAATTCAGAAGAATTGAGAAAGAAGAAAGCTTATTTGGTGCCATTGGTCGAAAGGCTTAGCACAATTGAAGGTGCTCTGTCTATGGAAAACAATTGTGGAGAGGATGCTTTGTACTTAATGGCAATGAACTGTCCAGAAATGGCGTTCATAACGGGTTACTTAGCAGCCAAAATGCTTCAAAAGGGGATTGAAATTGGACAGAAATTTTATCATTTTAGAGTAAGAAAACCCATTTCTATTTTTATATAAAAAAATATTAAGAGAAAGAGATGATTTCCTAAGATTCTAACAAGACTCTTTGAATATTCTGACACCTCGTAAAACTGTAATTTGCTACTCAAAGGAAGCTTTGTTGCTTCCTTTGCTACTTACTCTCTCAGTCTAGACGAACGTTTGTTTCGTTTTCGAGTCAAAACACTGATTTCCAAAGATATCTCTTGAAAGTCGTATAAAAATACGAGAGACAAGATTAAATCATGAAAGACTGAACAGGGAAAGTATATGTATTTGATATTTGAGTAAACTATTTTCACTACATTCTTTAAATATTTCGAAAATATGTAGTAGTTTATGATATCGGGCTTGATTACTAATTAGTAGAATCGTTTACATAAAATAGTGGATTTCTTTCTTGTAATTTAACACTTCTACAAATGTAGAAGCTACTCACTACTGATAAGATATATCTAACATTTTAATTATTTCGTAATGAAAAACAAGAGAAAGCAATTAAATTTCTTGATATGTACCTAAAGATAACTAAACGATTCCAATAATCATTTGTAAAAAATATGATTTTTATCCGATTGTGCAGGGTGACACATTAATTCACGCAGTAGCAGCGAAAGGTGACTCACACGAAGCTGTACTTTCTGAACTACTTGCACTCAGAACAATTCAAGGAAATCCTGCTTTCAACATTTCCACTCGAAATTACGCAGGTAAGCTTCTTTAGAAATTTAGATAACATTTCCCTAGGGAAAGATTTTATAAAAATAGAGGACTTGAAGGGAGAAAAACATCTCAAAAGTCTTGTTTTAAGAAACTAAGTTGTATATAAATTTTATATTAATAAATATTAAAGGGAAAACAGCACTTCACGTAGCAGTAGAATCACATGATCCTGTAGGCAAGGGTATAAGTTCAATTACCACGGTGCAAATACTTTTGGAAAATGGTGCGGATCCTTCAATTAAAGACGCAGTTCGAGGAAATACGGCCTTGCATGCTGCAGTATTGAGTTGTGATCCTGTTCTCATCAAGGTATAATGATTTTGAAAACTTTTACTTAATACTTAAAAAATGTATTGTCACAGATTTTTTATTTAAGATTTTTAGAACTTGAAAGGCCAGAAATATCTGTGATGATCAAAAACAAAAATTGAATTTAAAAAGACTTGAAAATTAAATTTCATCAAATATTTTTTCTGTCAACTAGGTTTTATTGGTAAGAAACAGACGAGATACCATCAACATTAGAAACAATCATGGAAATACATCTCTTCACATCGCATCAATGTGTAAAGGTATAAATTTGGAAAGGCAAATGGAAGTTTGTAAAATCTTAGTAGAAAATGGTGCATTGTGCAAAGATAAGTGTTTCGAATGGAAAGAACAGAATTCCATGAGAATTTCTTTATCCAGAGAGAAAAGACATTCTTAAGACGATCTTGCACAAAAAAAGTAAAATACACTAAAATATAAAAGATCTCAGTGGACAAAAAATTACATAATAAGGTTGTGATAAAATGTATATAGGCTATAAAGTGATAGGCTATAGAATATATACAATATTTAACGTGGCTCGATTTAAAGACTATTTCATTTAAACTATTGATATGATCAAAGACATATTTGTATATATTTTTCAATAGTTTTTAAGAAAAAATTTTTACATTATAATAATTTAATTGCATTTTAATTTAATTAAAATCGTTTATACTTAAGTATATGTAAGTACTTGATTTTACGAATCATTACCAGCAAGATCTAACGCCCAATTTATTCTATCCAAATGTTAATACTGTCAATATTGTACAAAGTCTCCTTTTGAACATTTTGAGAGTTATTGATTATACAATATATCGAATAGGACTTGACGAAATAAATATATGTATACCGATGTGTCATAATTTTAGTTCTTTAAAAGTGTGATAGGTAATTTGGAACTTTTTAGTAAATAGGAGATTAATTTTAGGACTAGTTTGACGCGATTTTTTGAATGTGCTCTATAAATGTATGAAAGTTTAAAATCTTGTTATTTGAGATATTTTATTAAGTGATATATAGTTATTAATTGATATTTTGTATATATTTTGTTACTGAATTTCACATACTTTATTACAATGATTGTAAAGATTCATTGTACTTAAGTCACTTCGAAATACGGAACTATAAGCATGACGATAATTATCCTTGAATTTTCATCACTAACTCGCAAACTATGACTGTAAATTTTAAAATACAATAATACACACCCATCACCTTGAATACAAGAAATAAAAACTCTTTTTATTAAGATGTCTATTTAATTATCTATTATTTTACGCAGATTAAAGACTAGCTTTAAAGAATCAATTATGTTAAGCAATTTTGTGTTACTTTTTTTAGTTGTAGAATTTCAATATGGAATATATTCGAGTAATCCAAAATAATTTTTGTCTATTATAAAATGCAATTTAAATTATTATAAAGTTAAAAATGCGGCGGTAAAGAGACAATTCAACATGTCACTCTTTATAAAGGGC
Source organism: Synergus japonicus (assembly GCA_900474275.1). Classification (NCBI taxonomy): domain Eukaryota; kingdom Metazoa; phylum Arthropoda; class Insecta; order Hymenoptera; family Cynipidae; genus Synergus; species Synergus japonicus. The sequence goes on from UCOH01012139.1 coordinate 7,569, forward strand.
GGCTTGAAACGACTGTCCATCATAATCTGAGGAAGAAACGATTTAGTTGATATCGAAACGCTTGTCCTTTCTCTTCGCATCAGTCAACATCCCCGTTGTAAAGTAACATCGACCACTTTGTCATTAGTTAAGTTATAGAAAACAGTGAATAAAAAGAGCAGCAAAGGAAATGAAGTTGAATTACCTTGGAAAATTCGAGATTGGACGTACATTGTGAAATTTAATCGATTTAGTATCTCGAGGTAGTGCAGAGTGAGAATTGAAAAAAAGAAAGCATTCAGAAACTAAAGGAAAACTAAAAACTGGAGCTTTTCTTTTTAAGTTAGGAGGAAAAAGCAGGAAATGAATTTCTGCAGCTGAAGGTGATTCGAGTGTCGAAGTTTGCTGCAAACTCATTAGAGGAACTTTTTCAAGATCTTGGGAAAATAAACTACCCAACAAACTTTCATGAAAACGTGTTCTCTGTTTTTGCCAATGCAGAATAATTGATCCCTTTCAATAGTAGGTATACACACGATAATAAATAATGTTCTGCTTCTGTTTTAAGTTTATATTTAATCAGCTATAATGCTAATTGTTTTTTGATTATTTACAGAGTTATTCTACCATATTTGTCTCTTAGATGAATGAGGAAAGTGAGTTCAATAATATTTGATAAAAAGAGAACTGCTAGTTGTAAAATAAACAAATAAGGAAAATAAGAAAGGGATGATGTTAAGAAATTTAATTATTTCATGTTTGTGGATGCTGTTGTTTTTATCTTCAGCAGAAAATATCAGCGATCAATGCGAACTTTCTAATGAAACAAGGATCAGGTGCAGATGCCTCAGAAATGAGGTGTGTTGACTAAATGATTGATGATTGATACTCCTTTTTTCTATCATTTTTTCCTTATTAAAAATGTACTCACATTCTTACTTATTATTACAGGAACTTCTATTGCCAGATAACTACAATTATGAAAATGTAACAAGTCTTTTTATATCGGCTTGCTCATCCGCCAGTTTTCATTTCACAAGTTTAACACAAGCTACTAAACTTCAAAATATAGCAGTGCACAATATTAGTGACACTTTAATTTTTGAATCACTCCTAACGACAAAAGGTATCGAACGTTTAGAGCTGATAGGCATTCGTAAAATTCCTTTAATTACTCACCATACATTCATGAACGTTCGTAGTATTGGACTTTTCCGAATAGAGGACACCACAATTGTAAATTTCGAAGAACAATTTACAGAAATTAACATTACGAATTTCATTATCAAAAATGTAATGATTGAGAGAATGAATGGATTACATTTTTCAGAAAGGGGAAGAACTCTGAGAATAAGAAATAGTGAAGTTCGAAATGTTTTCAATAATTTAAACTTCGCCTATTTTTCTGATATAGAAATTGTAAATTCGAAATTTAAGTTACAAAAGCCTGGATATTTGTCCATAGAAGGAAATAGCGCTTTTGTAGAAAATAGTATTTTTACGAATGTTACTATGAATCTGGTCGCGTCGAACAAAATCAAAATGAATGGCACGTGCGCGGATGGAAAAAGTTCTCTGAGACTTTCTTCTAATAGAATAGAAAGCTTCAGCAATAAATTGCCGACAGAAATTATTTACACGAAGAATAGAAGATTCAATGATTCCGAATTATTACTGGTGAAGAATAATACAGTTTGCATTGCTGGGAATTGTAAATGTCCGAAAACGAATAGCCAAAAGTCGATTGAAGGTCATTATTCGAATTTTTATATCGTCTTTGTAATTTTTCTGATAAGGTTTTTTTAAGTGTAAAATATTTAAGTTCGATTTTATTTATGAAATATTGACTTACCAATACTGTTCTTTGGTGTCTACATCATGCCGGACTTTGGAATCTTCCATCTGCATAATTTCATGTGTTTGAAGTTCTAAAGCGTCTTTGAGGTTCGTAATTTCCTGCAACATCAGCAGGTTGTTTTTTTCCAAATGGCCAATCGTTTCCTGATGTATTGTAATCTGTTTCTCGTGCTCAGCTTGCAAGTTTCGCAAAGCTTTGTCTCTTGGTACATACGTTCCTGAGAAATTAAAAAAATTTTTTAAATAAAGATAAAGTAATGTGAAATATATTTGAAAATTATTTTCCACTAACCAATAGACTTTTGTAGTTGTTCCTTAAGTTTGTGTCCACTTTGTTGAATGCGTCTTATTTCATGTGCATGTTGACTGTCTTTAGATTGTGATTGCTTTTTCAATTTCAGAACCTAAAATCATAGTGAATTATAAATATTTTTACTTTACTCTGAAAATCAATTATTAAGATTTGTTAAAATATATTAAAACAAATCATACACAGACCTCGTCTCTTTCACGTTTCAGATCTCGAGTCAAATTCTCACATTTCACTTTCAGTCTTCTTTCTCTTTCTTCAACTTCACTTAGACAATGTTCTTTCTTTTCTAAATTTTCTTTCAATCGTTTGATTTGATTCTGTAAAAATGAAAAATAGGTACCTACATCAATTATTATATATAATATGGTTTTTCAGTTTATTAAATTTTCTTTACCATTTTACTTCCTAGGCGGCATTATAAAGCACAGAAGATATTATTTTGCGAATCAACTGATTATTTAAAATTAAAAGTAAAATATATTTCTCTGCAAACTCACTGTTAAATTATAGTTATCGTTTGATGTTTTGTGGTGGGTATCGTTCAGTTTATCGTGAGCCCTCTGAAGCATTCTATGTTTATGGACCAAATTCCAGGATGCATTGATCAATTTGACCAATGCAGATGTCACTGATTCTAAAGGTTGAATTCCTGGATAGTTCATTAGTATGGGTGCTAAACCAAGAGCGTCAAATTCCTGGATAAAATAAGTTATTTTCTAATAAATAGATCATTTAATTTTTTCTGAAGGAATAATATGAATATCTCAAAATTTGTACATATAAATACCTCGGACAATGTATCCAAGGATTCTTCAATAGTATCTGATGTACAAAATACATTTTCGTCATTTTCGAAAGATCTCTGCATTGCAAATATCTCCCTAAGATTTTGAAAGTGGTTAGTGGTGAAGGAATCTTCTGCCATATCTGTGAAAAAGAATCCTTCATGAAATATTTTTATTTAAAAAAATTAAATTTTTAAAATTTTAAAGGGTTTGTCATAGAATTTAAAGGGATTTCAAAAAACTTCATGGAGATTTACAAGATTTAAGTACATTAAATAATTACAAGCGCACATAGGACGTTAATTTTGGCTTATTTAGAATAATTACTAACAGAATCCTATGGATCTTCAGTCCAAGGGGTGCATTTTATAAAAATTTAGTATAGTCATCTAACGTTTTATAAAGAATTGGATCGAATACTTCTTTTCCATTTGTTTAACATATTTTAGGATACTTATTGTAAAAAAACTTAATATTGTTATTGAAAAAATTTTTTAATAAAAACTGAAAGATAACCTTGGATAACCTTACTTTTAAGATCTATAAGGAAATTTTCATTCCTTACCTTTAAATAAGCTTCAAACAATTCCACGCATAAAGACAATTAAAAAAACATAATAACTTTCCCAATGATTTTATTCCAATGATTTTCAAACAATTGAATATAAGTGAAAAGTGATTCTTGTTTCGACCTCTCTAAGGAAAATCACAAAAATAAACACATTTTACACACACTATTAAAAGTCTATAAAATTGCGTCGATAACGTCTTGTTAAGTTCACTACCACACACACAGATGTCACTCCTGTGTCATAGACCCAGATGTACAGGTGTTAGGGGCGTTGGACCCAAGTGTTAATCTCAAAATTGTATTCCCCATTTTATTCAACGAAAATTATAGATAAATATTTTTTTGCTCTGTAGCGCAAATCTTTTTTCATATATGAAACTGCGTACAGAGAGAAAAAATATTTAGTTTCGATACTTTTTGCGTAAAATGAGGAATTAAAAATCTGACTTCAATATTCAATATTTTTATATTACTTAAAAATATTTGAATTAGATATTTTCTCGCTCTGTACGCATAATCCTAGTTAGAAATTGATTAATTCTACAGATGGAAAAAATTCGAAATTTAATATTTGTTGAGTAAAATGAAGAAATCGAATTTTTAGATTAGAACTTGGCTCCAACACTCTTAACAAGTTCTTTAAATTTTTTGTAACAGAAAGGGAACAAAATATTGCAATACAAAACAATACCAAAGTTTGTTATAAACCAATAAATTTAATAATATAAATTATATATTTTATAAATATATAATTAATTATATAAATTATAAATAATAAAATAAAAAATGATTATTAATCACTCTTCGGCTTTGAAAATATGTAGATCCGTAAAAGCGCGAAAAATCACCGCCCATAAAAATAAAACCGACGGCTTGCGGATAGATATATTTTCTCGAGTAATCGCGCTTTTAAAGGTATTCGTCCCTCGTTCCCCGATAAAGTATCCCCTCGAAATCCTCTATATAAAAGGGGATAACGGGTGATAACGTTGGTGGAAATACCGCGTTATTATAAATACGAAATAAATAGTAGTTGAATTAAAGATACTTTCTTTTTATAAATAGAAGTTCCTTGGTCCACATATTGTAATAAATAAAGATTCTTTCAGTATTCATCAGTCACGTTGAAGTTAAGTTAAGTTACACCCACTAGAAAATTCATTTTATCTTTTTCCCCTCATTTCCCTTTCTCTTTTACCCTCGCTAAGTGCTCGTATATTTTTTCATTTGTATGTCTCCGACTTAATGCAACGTTTAAATTTGGTTCAGGACCATAATTTCCCACTCTTGTGAGTCTTTTAAATATAAATATATGGTGCATGTTAATATCCATGAAAAACTGAACAATTGAAGAGTAAATGTAAACTAATAAATCTTAAAAACTCTGATTTCTAGTGTTTCTTGGTATAATATATGTAATTATATTGCGCTAAGAATACACTGCATGCATTTCTATATTGTCATAACAATGGCTGTACCACACTTAGATATATTCAGAAGCTGCGATCAAGCCTCCCAGTTTTCTGTTTATCGCGACATTCATTATACTCGGAACAATTGTTCATTCGCTCTGGTTTTGGTATTGATTATGCGAATAAGAGATGTTTTGAAATTCTGACGCAGTCAATATTCCAATTCCAGCAGGCAAATTATTGAGATGATGAATTATTTCATCCATCGGTGGAAGTTCAATCACTATGAAAATTTTCGTATCATTAAATAATTTAAATTATCCGCTACTCTCGTCGTTTAATATGATAAAAACCAACTTCATTAGTTTCATCCATCGGTGGAAGTTCAATCACTATATGAAAATTTTCGCATCATTACATATAATTTAAATTATCTGCTACTCTCGTCATTTAATATGATGAAAACCATCTTCATTAGATTTTTTAAAAACTCTTTTTTCTGAGCACCTTTTTATCTTTTATAAATGCAACAATATCTATAGACAGCTCGTTATGAAAAGATTCCTGAAATACTTGGGTTTTTAACTAAGGAATTTATTTAATCGCATCTCTTGTAATAAATACTTGATTAAGGAACTTAAGTCTTTAAACAGGCGTTAATGAGTATCAAAAGAAATTTTCTCCATTGAAAAGAAGATTTTCTTTCCTCGGAAGGAACTAATCCGGGGTACGTGATCTTGAGTATCTGACAGGATTAGTTACATAAATGCTTCATACCAAAGAGAAAAACCCCACACGAGAATACTTTTAAGAGACCTAGGCCCCCAATGTAAAATTAAAAGTTCTCTCTTTTCAGCACACAAGGGGAATTAAAGCTCTGGATGAAAAAATTATTTTAAAAAATTAAGAAACGATACAACTGGACGTAGAGTTATTGCCAGAAAATACCACAATTTTCGAAGAACTTTTTATAAGGAAGCGTCCATTAATTAAGTAAATAATATATCTATATTTATTAATTTGAAATGAATTTAAGGTGATTTTTTGACTTATATTTATTACGAAGTTGCACTTTTCGATAAAAATGCAAGTAGAGAGAATATTCCCGTATGAGTCGTTACATTTACATATAAATTATGTGGATCAGCGAAAACATGTGTACTGTTTATTTCTACTTAAAGCCAGCTTCCTATGTAAATGTAAATAATTTAAATTTTCCAACATGAATAAACATAATTAACGAGTATTTGATGTAGACCGAAACATCAATATTATATAACATATATTTTATCGGGTATGGGGAGAGGTGTTATATTAACTTTATTGGACTTCGGGTGAAACTGCAAAACGTAATTTAATTCGTTTTTAATAACCAGGAAGCTAGAAAATTATTTTAACTTATTTCTCCTCTCTATTCGCTCTTTGTAAACTTGATAAATTATTATTTATGTACAAGTACATTATAACTTCTACAGTGGAGTTAGCAAACTGCAAAGTACAACTCAATCCAGAGAATTGCACACCTAAAGTAAACCATTAGATTTAAACTGGTTTATACTTGCAGTTCCTTCCTCTTTTATGTATATTAAATTCCCTATATATACGTCGTTTCTACATAATATTTAATAATTATACCTGGAATTATGAGACCGATTTTAAATAGTGATGCTGAATAAATAATCGATACATATTTCTTCTTTAAAGAATTAATATTTTATGCTTTAGTATATAGTTACAAAGTTTTCTAGAGGTTTCAATAAACTCCTGATACTAACCAGGAACTTGAAATTCGTTCCGGAATAATGGGCTGACACGCTCGCCGGAAGTGACCCTGACCGTTCTTTTGAATCTAAGTAGGACGTGTATTCATTGTGACATTAAATGACCGAGTTGGATCGTTTTCACAATACCCCATGACAAAGTGAATGAATGGATAAATGAACATGAAAATTATTAATTATAATTAATAATTTTTTTTTTACTGGGAAAATTTGATGCCTGCAATAGCAAAAGTTGTGATAAATGGCTTACGATGTAAACTTTCTGGTTCATGACTTTAGATTTTAGCCCTTAACTAGCGAATAAGCTTAGAGTTGTAGGCACAGATGCACCACCTCGGTTTATGGATTTAATCTCCAGAGCTTATATGCACACGCTCTGAAGCGCTTTTCACATATTAGAATGTGTTGGCAAGTAGTACACACAGATTGATTCAGGACACAGACCAAATTCCCGTCTTCAAAACGTAATCTTAACGCCATTCAATATGCCTATGTTCAGCCCGCCTCAGATTTGCATTTAATCGATTTTCTCTTCCTTTGATATTGGAATTTGGTTCAAGTCTAAAGGATTTGAGTCTGGAGCTGAAATTAAATTGTAAAAAAAAGGTGAAAAAGAAAAAAAATACAGGAGAATTCCAGGTAAAGAGACGGCGATCGATTTTGAGAAGACTTCCAAGGCACAAGTACATACTCTGAACTCGATTGCAATCTCGAGTAGAAAGCTCCGTTTAAAGTGCCAATCGGAACGAGAATCTATGTACGATACTAGCAACCAATAACGGGTTTTTGATACTTTTTAACATCTTCAAAGGCTGAAGTATCATCCTTTTACTCTATTCTATTTTCTGGCTTATCTAATCCGAACTTATTAGTTCAAATTCTGTCTTTGTGCCTTTATATGCGAAAACTCGTTTGCTAACAATTAAAATTAAAATAAATATGTATTTACAAGAGATTTATTGAAAAGGAACTTATTTTAAAAAGGCTTTCATTATGTATCTCTTTTATGAGTAATTTTTCCACATAAGCGATCTTCGCTTTAATGCTGAAATATAATTTTTTAAAAAGTGAACATTGTAAATTCTTTTGTCTTCTACATTCTATCAAGAATTTTAATGAGATAGAAATTACAGGAAAGAAAAAGAAGAGTTCTGAGAGAAGGAAAATTTATCTCTCTTTTCTGAAGGAATAAAAATAACCTTCATCGTCTTCTCCACTTTCAAATGCACGTTTTAAATGAAAATTTAAAAAGTAATATTTAGTTAAATATAGATAACTCTTAACATTATTGTTTCTGGGACTTTTGAAAACACGCACACTAAATCCCAAGGTGTTAAATTTTGATCCAAAAGTGAATCAAAGTTTTGCACAAGTCCTTGAAATAGAACTGTAATAGAGACTGAGATTAGAATGACAAATTTGCCTAAATTGAAGGATATAGCGGTGAAAAAAAGATGTCACAGCTGTGAAAAGCAAAGTAGCCTGGTGGGCAAGGGTCTTTTCACACGATATATTTTCGTTATAAACACGCTAGCTCAGCTTCTGCTATATTTCAAGAGTTAACACATTAACGTGTGAAACATGTGTACACATCCACATAAGCCTTAACAAAAATCGACTGGACACTGTTTTTTTTCATTAGGAATCTGAAAAATGCTATAATAGTCGTCTAGACCCAGAGATGTGAGAAATGAGGCTATTAGAAGTCAGGAAACAAATTTCATGCGTGTGCATAAGGACGAATATGAGAAGCGTTGAAATCCGATATCTAAGAGTCCAAATAGTCAATTTTCTCCATGCACATCCCATGAAGCTTTTACAAGCAAGTGCATCGATTTCAAAGGAAGTAACTTGTACTTTCCCGGATATGGTGAATCCCTCTGGAGTTGATTTAATTTCAACAAATTTTTGTTGATCTTAGTATTTTATGTTCTCATTTGTAGAACGAAGAAGGTCTTTATTTTAAATGGGAGAGTCACTACTATATATGCATGTAAAGTCAACTATACAGTGGCCAGTATATATTCAGTTGTAGAATAAATCTTTTATAACGGATTTCAAAGGGTTTATCAGATTTCACGGGTTTTTAAACGACTTTATGGGATTTGATGGTTTTTGAATTTCGATTTGAAGAATTCTAAGTAATTTTAAGGGATTTTGAAATCAGATTTTGAAGGATTGTAAAGGAATGTTAAGATACATTAAAAAATTGAGAGAAATTACTATATATGCATGTAAAGTCAACTATACAGTGGCCAGTATATATTCAGTTGTAGAATAAATCTTTTATAACGGATTTCAAAGGGTTTATCAGATTTCACGGGTTTTTAAACGACTTTATGGGATTTGATGGTTTTTGAATTTCGATTTGAAGAATTCTAAGTAATTTTAAGGGATTTTGAAATCAGATTTTGAAGGATTGTAAAGGAATGTTAAGATACATTAAAAAATTGAGAGAAATTACTATATATGCATGTAAAGTCAACTATACAGTGGCCAGTATATATTCAGTTGTAGAATAAATCTTTTATAACGGATTTCAAAGGGTTTATCAGATTTCACGGGTTTTTAAACGACTTTATGGGATTTGATGGTTTTTGAATTTCGATTTGAAGAATTCTAAGTAATTTTAAGGGATTTTGAAATCAGATTTTGAAGGATTGTAAAGGAATGTTAAGATACATTAAAAAATTGAGAGAAATTACTATATATGCATGTAAAGTCAACTATACAGTGGCCAGTATATATTCAGTTGTAGAATAAATCTTTTATAACGGATTTCAAAGGGTTTATCAGATTTCACGGGTTTTTAAACGACTTTATGGGATTTGATGGTTTTTGAATTTCGATTTGAAGAATTCTAAGTAATTTTAAGGGATTTTGAAATCAGATTTTGAAGGATTGTAAAGGAATGTTAAGATACATTAAAAAATTGAGAGAAATTACTATATATGCATGTAAAGTCAACTATACAGTGGCCAGTATATATTCAGTTGTAGAATAAATCTTTTATAACGGATTTCAAAGGGTTTATCAGATTTCACGGGTTTTTAAACGACTTTATGGGATTTGATGGTTTTTGAATTTCGATTTGAAGAATTCTAAGTAATTTTAAGGGATTTTGAAATCAGATTTTGAAGGATTGTAAAGGAATGTTAAGATACATTAAAAAATTGAGAGAAATTACTATATATGCATGTAAAGTCAACTATACAGTGGCCAGTATATATTCAGTTGTAGAATAAATCTTTTATAACGGATTTCAAAGGGTTTATCAGATTTCACGGGTTTTTAAACGACTTTATGGGATTTGATGGTTTTTGAATTTCGATTTGAAGAATTCTAAGTAATTTTAAGGGATTTTGAAATCAGATTTTGAAGGATTGTAAAGGAATGTTAAGATACATTAAAAAATTGAGAGAAATTCTATTATGTGAATGCAGGCAAACGGAAGCTATCCCCTAAACATCCAGAAACACGGAAAACGCTTTGGTAATAAAACAAGGGGGCGGACCACTTCAATCTCATGAGTATTTAGTCTATGGGTATTTTTTCTAAAACATTATTTCGGCACGTTTTCCAAACATCGTTTGCCTCTTAAGGCACGTCGAATGCATCTGCTCCCATCAGTCGAACGTTTTATCTGCAGTGACTTTTTAATCTCCCCGGGGAACTTCGGAACTGTTTTTCCATAGACACATAGACCTCTTATAATAAAGAATTGCGTTAGAAACTGTTGGCACACGACGAAACGGAATCCGGTGTAGATTCGAGGACTATTTTCAAGAAAACAAGGGGAAGATAGATTTCAGTTTGAGAGATTTTAAGTATAAGGTTTAAGTACCTATATACTTTATATACCCCTCAAGACGGAAGTGCTTACGCGTGGATATAGGCTGAGGGCACGAGCCCCAAACAAATTAGGATAAGTGAGTCAACTTTAGACTTAGTCAAATTCTCTAAATAGACAATCATATTAGCAGGGCTGCAATATGAAAAAAAGAGTTTAATTTATGATATCAATGGCGGTAAAAATTAAAGTTGAAGCGATTTAGTATTTTTAATTATATATTTCATTCAAAAAACGTACTTTCTCTCAAAATAGTGATTTTTTTATTCAATTCAGTGAGCGTTAGTGCAATTGCAATTGACATTACCATTCGTATTTGAGATTTATAAATTCAGGGTGGAATTGTGAACTTGTCCTGCGAAATTTCCTGAAAATCTACCATATCTCGTATAGACCTTTCACTGTTGAAGAATACTTCAACAAACTGGGTTTAACGACACTTCAACCACTCGAAGCTTGGCTGCTCGCGAGAAAGCAGGAAACTGCTAGGATTGCGAGGATGCATCTGCAAAACTGAATTTAACGCAGACATTTTAATTCCGGAGACTATTTTTCTGTTCTGTATTATATTTAGACAATAGGGTTTGCAACTTGGAAACAACTTTTTTTGCAACTTTTCTGCTTACTGAAGCAAAGTACTTAAGGGCATTTAGTAATTACCACGGGACATTGTTTTACTGAAAAATCATAATCACAAAATATATGAGAAAATTCCGCAAAAGTCATTCCCGTACTTTGTTGTCTAAAGCAAAGTACTACAAAAGAATATTGTGTAGCTATAAAAATAAATTGTTGTTTGTTATATGTAAGTAAAAAATATACAAAAGAGACAAGCGAATGTATAAAATTTATGTAAATTACTTTCTCGAATTTAAATCGTACTTTAGGAGATGAAGGAGATCCTAATTTCCATGTACTTGATGTAAACTATGCGCATTGATTGGCTCGAATCCAAGCTGCGAATCTGCGCGATATTTATTCATTGAATTAAGCTCAGGAAGACTGAAATTCTATGTAAAACACAAATCAGGTTCTCGCTGTCACAAAAATAAAATAATTTATTTCCCGAAATCTTCATCTCATCCTAATAGCAGAAGAACGAAAAATCTTTATACTGTTTTCAAGTGATCTAGTTTTCAAATTGAAATATACATTTTTAATTTTAGAAATGCTGTTTCTCAAGGTCAGACGAGATAAACTTCATTCAAAGAGAATAAGGAGTATCTATAATTACTTAGTTTGCAAATTTGACATCTTAAGAAACAGTTTATGACTCGAGGTCTGTCTAAACAGTCATGAAAGCAATTTGCCATGAAACATAAAAGTACAAGGCAAGAGTGCCTGTAACATCATATGCGTGAAATGAATGTGTTCATTTATAACTTATCACGACACCAACTTTCAAATTAAATTTATTATTTTATTTCTATGTACAGCAATTATCAAGTTAAACATTAAGAGTCAAATAAATTAGGAGCAGAGAGATATGAATGAAAAATTTCTTGATAACATTTTGAACATACTGTCTTTTATTGACACAAGGTTCCGTTTATAAACAATTTTATTCTAAGATATTTTGAAAAAATATTTGTATGCTTAGGATGACTAATTTTGAGTTTTTTTTATTTCAATCGAACTAACTTAAAAACTACTACATAAATATTTCTAAAATTCTGTTTTAGACTTTTGACATGAAATATTTTTCGTTATCTATATTATTACTTCAGCCTTTGGTGCCACCTTCGGTAAATCGTAGATATTTTAAATTAAAATGTATTAAAAAGTGTCGAAAAATCATTTACAATTACAAATCATTATTTACAAAGGTCACTTCGGTCACTTCAATAAATATATAAAGGATGCATCCGCCAGCTATTCACATTTTTCTCGTTCTTTTTAATTCTTTACTATCTATAAATAATTATTTTCCTTCTTCAAGGATCGACATTTTAATGAAGAAGCTCCCTCAAATATACAACTTTATAATACTCTAATTAAAAAATAGTACAACAGGTGGATTACATTTGCCATATAAAAGTGAGAAGATTTCTAAAATCTTGGATTAAATTAAGAAATTAGTACAATACATATCTTCTTTTTGTTTAGATAAAATTCTCGATCTTAATTATTGAAGATCTTAATGCCAAAGCTCTTTAATTGGTTAAAATAAATATTTATGAATGTTTTCTTCAAACTTAAATCACTAGAATTTCAGAATATTTTTCTGAAATATTGAGCTTAATGATCTTGTTTTAAATGAATAAGAACACATGTGTGAAAAATGGTATAAAATATTAATTATAGCATATAGGACATTCCGAATAATAGTCGCTTTTGTCACTTGCGGATATTCCTACTGTTTTCTGGCTATCATTAGATCTAATTGAGATTAGAGAGAAAATTTCTTTAAGATTCTAATACTGAAGATCACTTTAATTATGTGACTGAGAATTATTGTCATTTGTCGAAGACGATGAGACTCCACTGATACTTTGGACGATCATGCTAAGGCAATCCAGACTACTTCCTGTGCTTTGGAAGGCAGCTGATTCCCCATTTTCATATCCTGGAACAAAAAAGAATAAGGAGATATTTAAAATATTATTTATAATATTAAAATTTTTCAATTATTACATATTTCATCGCCAGTTTATGTATTTGATTGGTCATAATTCTAAACCAATTTTCGGTCTCCATGTTATATCTTACGATTCAGATATGGATAGGTAGTATTAAATTATTGATTATAATATTGATATTAGTAGTTGAATTACGATAAGCATCAGTTACAAAGCGTCACTGCGTGACTATTTGACGTATTAGGGAATTTCAAAGCATTATCTGCGATTAAGTGCTTTGTTTAACATGTGAGATCATTTGTGGATAAAATTAGGAATATCCTTATTTTAATGAAGGTACATATCTAAAATTAAAAAAACATTTGTTGAATTGAAGAAATTCAGTTAATTTTTAGAAAGTGTCTATTCTTACAGAATATTCCGTAAGACTAGCCAATATCAGCAAACAAGATTGGACAGATTCTCCTTCGGTCCTTTCTTTGAATTTTATGCGTAAGCAGTGCCTCATTTCAATTCAAAACATAAAGAAAGATCGGAGGCGCAAATTACACTGAAGCAGGTGTGCCAAACACAACATGCTCAAAGCTTTGAGTCTAGTAACTAAATATGGATTTCTACACGAAGTTAAAAAGAGGAAAGTAATGGAAAATGAAGGACTCCAAAGGGTGGCCTATTTACCGTGCTTGCAAGCATGGCTTCATTTTCACAAAATCATTCGAATTTTTCTTAGGAAATATAATTATGCTAATTTGTTAGCAAAGCTGGATTTTAGTTAACTTGAAGGAAATTTACAAATGTTTGAACTTTTCTTTCGAAATGTGTATATTTTGGTAGGTATTATATATATATAGGTACTTTTATGCATACATTTGAAGCTTTTCAATGTATACTTTTATGCATACTCAGAAGCTCCTTTTACGTAACGCTTCCTCAACTTCGTGATTTCCAAACAATAGGTTGTCCGAACTCTGGTGTGGCTTACACTCTTGAGTTCTATCGAATTTCGAGATTAGCAATTTTCAAACATTTAACCCCTGTGTGGTCTAAACTGTGGTCATTTAAACTTCGGACATTTAATTGTCTACATATCCGAAATCCGTTTAATTAATTTTTTTCCTTAATAAAGATAGGAATTGTTACAATGGTAACAAGATTTCCTTAAAACTAAGAAGGGTTAATGGTTATAAGATTCTTATTAAATATGATCATTATCCAATTATTTGGAAGCATCAGAGGTTTGGTCTGAAGGTTTTAGCTTGTTTCACGATCCATCAATTTCAAGTTACGAAGACATTTAATAGAGCACTTAACAGACCGTTGATCGATTTTCACACCCAGAGAAGAACCGATACTGACCTATACCACCAACCACCATCAAGAGTAACAAGAAGAAGCTTTTCTCGAATAAAGATATGTCAACTAAGCGGAACTGTGTAATGAGAAGAAATAAAATATGAGAAGAGAGAATTAGAGAATGTATGGGAGAGAGAAAGAGAAATGAGGAAGGTGAAATTTGGGGTGTAAGTGGGGGTGAAGGGAGCGTGAAACTATTAATATTAGAAAGATGAGAAATGTGCCGACAGATGCCAGCCAAGTTGGAGGCAGGTGGCTTATATATGCGAGCGAAAAAAGTATTTGACAAGATCGTTGATACCACCTGACTAATGAGAAAAACATAACTCGATCCGAGAAGGATTTTGGTACTATAAGTGGTTGAAGTTGAAATTTCTTTGGCATTTTTGTGTTTGATGAATAAGTTATAGTTAAAGTGCAGATACATTATTTACGAAGAGAAATAATGGATGGAGAGGATAATATGTGAAAAGCACCTCATTTGAAATTCATTGAAAAATTCACAGAATTGAGAGAAAATTTATTACGTTAATGTAATTAGATTCTCAATTCTCATTTTTTCAATGAGTGACCCTTCTCTCATTGAAAAAATGAGAATAAAATAAAATAAAAAAGGTATTATCTTTTTTTTTGTGAGGGCTTTTCTTTTCCAGCATTCCATATTTATTTTTATATTTTGCAGAACTTGTGAGTCACGCATGAATCAAATTTATTCGAATTCCAGACGAATGGGTTCATTCATTTTCGAAGAATTGGTCTAAGTAATCGGTTAGATTAATTTAATATGTCACTCCATTAGTACCCGAGCGAGCTTTATGGTTCGAAAGTCATCACCTTGGAATAAAATTTAGGAAGCCAATGCGGAAATTCTCAACAACCTACGTGAAAATTCTCTGTCAGTCTAGTTTTAAATCTCTTGTCATGTCTTTTGTTGATAAAATCTTTTCCCGAAACATAAATTATGCAGGATCAACAACCTAGAGAATTTCAATTAAAATCAGACAAATGGAATATTGTAAATTTAAAATATTTTCCAAAATTTCTCATCCTTTAGGTGTACTCGAGTACTTTAATACTGATGTGTACTGTACTTTACTGTGAAAAATGGCGAGATCTCTTGAAAGACATCTTAGGATTTAGGTTTTTCCGTCGGGAATAGGCTACTATAATATTGATGAACGTCATTTCTGGTGCTCTGAAGTACCCAAAGCAAAAAAGCTCTTTCGACCCTTAGATATAAATTATACATCAGTATAAGTTTAAGTTCCTTATTAATTTTTAATTCTGACTGTTTACATTATTTACACCCTCGTTTTACCTTCACTTTACCGACCAAACAAATTAGAGAAGTTAAATTAGTTTTTAAGGTAAAGTAAACATTTTTTTTAGCTACAGTGTGAACTAGAATTACTCATAAAATGCAAACACAGCAAACTATAAGATAAAATAGTTTTAAATGATCCCTTAGACATTTTTTATGTAGATTAAACATTTTTTTGTATTAAATATGT
Source organism: Synergus japonicus (assembly GCA_900474275.1). Classification (NCBI taxonomy): domain Eukaryota; kingdom Metazoa; phylum Arthropoda; class Insecta; order Hymenoptera; family Cynipidae; genus Synergus; species Synergus japonicus. Next base: position 23,560 of record UCOH01012139.1, read on the forward strand.
ATATCTTACATGTGTCCCATTCCAAGAGTATTAAATCAGCCAAAATTGCTTGCTAGAGTTAAAGAATCAGAACTAGAGATTGGTTTTGAACCCCCATAGCTTTCCACTTGCATATCATAGGGCACAGGTAATTGAGGTTTCCCGGTCAGTGCCTTCTAAAGTCACCGCGGATTATCGCGTCCAGAGAAATTTGGCAAAGCCCCTTTTCCACTGAGAAGCAGTTTAATCAGCCCGATAAATCGTCTGTTTTAGTCGTAACATCTCGTAAAGTTAGGTAAGCATACGATAAAAATAACTGATCATGATGCAGATGAAGCAATGTTCGAGATTTAACAGAAGTATCCCTATGTATATATTTATATTTATATAAATATATTTATAGTCAAAAGGACTGTTTTTGGATACACGTCGATTCACAACGCTTGTGTGAATTATGAACTGCTTGCTACACTGCATTATGAATCATGTACCTAACTTATAAGATCCTCAAGACGGCCCTAACCGACCCCCATAGCGCAATAATTCATTGCCACATTAAACGCCTATTTCACGGCCTAATTTGTACACCCGTTACATTTCATTATATATTCCTAGTTCCTTTACTCAAAGCCCGCACTAACTTCCATCTCAGGAAGCATATTTCCAAATTCATCTCACTATTCCCGCATGTCAGATTTGTAATTTGCATCAGTATCATATCCACGAATTTACATGTCAAAAATAAACTTTTAACAAAGGTTTCCACCAGACTCCCTTTTCGAGAGAAACGCAATGGAAAATTGATTTGTTTTTTTTTGTTTCTTGAAGATATTATCGTGTTTGTGTTATTATTGTGTTCTTAGAATTTAAATATTTAAAGAGTTAAAATGATATTTATTTGAAACATTTCGTAGCAGAAAACATTTTTTAAGATGCAACCATTCATCCATTTCGTTGGTATTTTTTTTTTTAGTTTTCACTCTAAGAGTATTGAACTCAAGATCATTTATCACAGCAACCTTTAAACACTAATAATTTTTTACTTTTTTCACTTTCCATCCCGAGCGTCGATAAAAGGATCGTTCATCACTTGGACATCGTACTCGAATCAACACTTTGAACTATTCTAATGATGAAACATGTGAAAACTTTGCATTCTCGTCATTTTTATTGTTTTTTTTATTACCCTATTCTATCGAAGCCCATCATTTCTACCTCTGCTCAATAAAAAAGGAACATTAAGATTCGAAAACGTTTCAATTTCATCATCCTTACAATGTTAGTAATAAAATGTTTTCTCGTAAATAGACTTCTCACACGCTTTATATGTTGTTTTTTCACTTTTACTACCCACTTTTTTCTGTTTACTTCTTTTTCTTTCTTTGCTTTGCCCAAACTCTAGTTTTGAATTATATTCGCAAAAATTCGTGTGAACAAACGGATGTGAGAAAGGAAACAACTTTTCTGAGAGGCATTCACGTAACCAGCACTACGTATTTTATGATATTTTCTCAGAAAGATGAGAAATGTGAGTGGTTACTTTAATTGAGACAATACATGAATGAAATAAAATAGCACGGATGAGATCGATCACTAGCTTCAGACACCTATTTACCCTAGGGGAAAGAAAAGGGAAATATTTCGCACAGATTGCAAGATTGATCATTTCCGTCACTCTTCGTGGGATAAAATGAAATATTTGGAAGCCATTTGGGGAAGTAAACAGAAAGCTTCTTATCAAAGTTGAGTACACTTTCTTTTTCAGAAATAATTTAATATTAGCCGTTCAAACTGCAGTAGTTCCTATAAATGTTATTTACCTGCTTGAAACTGAAAATAAACTTTACCTCTCAATTTATTAAATTATGAAATGATTCAAGGATTCAAAGAAAATAAAAAAGCGACCTCCTTGTTGCTGGTTGACAAGATTTGAGTCACCTTAAAGTGCCATATATTGTCACGGTACATTAGTATGACGCATCGTCGCGGTGGTCCTCAGCAGAACACGAATTTAAGCTCGGCGGAAACTTCAGCCAAAATACATACTTTGCTCTATCCAAGAATCCGCTAATATCCCGGAAAACATTACCTACTACTGGATTTGTTAACTATGCGGGTTGTTTTAAACAAACCGAAAAAAAAGGTTGAAGAAGGTTGAAAAAGGCTTAACGAAATTTCATCCCCAAAACCATTTTTAATTAAACAAGATCTTCCCATGCATAAATACAGCTAAACATTTTGTCAAGTTCATAAATGGTTTTAAATTTCAGAATATGCCATTAGAACTCCAATCTGGTTTTCTTTGCTGAATAAAAATTTATAATCTCATATAAAAAATTATTTAGAATTTCCTATTTTTTTATATCTAATTTCTGAGAGTTTTCAATGGGGAGAAAAATGTTAGGGCAAAATCCTTTATAATGATAAAAATATGACAAATGGTATTATCAATATTAATATGTAACTTGGTCGATTACTCTTGAAATTTTTATCTCAATTTAAATAAGTAAATTTGAGAGAGAAAATCACTTTCCGATTCTTTATTATTCAATTATATCTATAATTTTTTAAAAAATACCTTCCTTTGTTGCAATTATACTCTAAAGAATAAATGTCATAGAATGCACTTATTAGTATTTTAAATTTTTTTTCTAAAAAAAACTAGTTGATGGCACACGTTATTGAGAAAAATGATAAAAAATTACGCTGTTTCATGTGACATTGCAATTAAAGAAATGCTGGAGATTATAGTAGATGCTGCGCAGTGTAGTGCAAGCTTGTTGCTGCTGCACTCGAATAAATTATATGTCTCCTTCAGGGTTGAATCAACGTTTTTGCCGACTGAAACTGTCGCTCTATGTATATGTATTAAAGTTTCTAGAGTTTCACCCTTTGCCGCCAGCTCCGCATGTTTTTCACGTGAAACTTTCCTACTCTTTTATTTGCCTCGTGCATCTTTTTTAATTGAGAAATTTATGAGGAAAAAGTACCACTCGCGGTTAAATGGGACCTTTACATAATCCAGAAATTTTTGGAGTGCAAACTTATTACGTGATGAGAAAATATCATTTTATAGATTCTTATTTACATTTTATCAAATGTTTCAATTCAGGAACTATATACCATATATTCTATGTTTTCTATGTTTTAATAAATTTTAATCGTTTGATTTAAAAATCTAACTGATTCATTTACGTTTTTTTTTTAGAAAATACTCTGACACATCTTGTAGTTCCAAGGAAGGAAATATCGGAACAACTGGTGCGCAACGGTTTCAGATTACAGAATAAATTACTGAAAACTTTATTGCAACTAGCTGTATTTGCGATTTACTGCTACCATTGTCTCAAACTTGCTTCCGGTGGAATATAATCTACCTTGAATATAATTTACTGAAGAGAATTGCGCGCAATGTTTCCTCTGTGGAGATGGTTCTTTATTCAATTAAAATACGCATAAAATGTTATTTGTTTCATTCAAAAAGGAAAATTGAAGAGGGTGAATGGCATGTAATTTCAGTTCTCCTTCATTGTTTCTCATGCTCGTTTTAGTCTTCAATGCAGGCTTCTTTATAGCCCCTGAAACGTGCTCAAGTTACGTGTTTCATGTTTATATGTGAAGAGAGAACACACAATGCCTCAGACACTTTCTAGAATCTTTCTTTCATCTCCCCACAAACTCCATGAGCTTTTTGGTTTGCTTGGGACAGTATTGTTGCCCATAAAAATGTATTAAGTATTTAAGACAGTTTCAAATTAAATTGGACAATTGTAAATAATATATATATAATAATACATTCTCTCTAATGATGAGAATATAATAATGATCATAATAATTGCCCTGGCGAAAGGATAGAATTTTTTCTATCCGTAACTTTATCATTTGCAGTCTTATATCTCGCATTTGCAAAATTAAAGCTTCAAGGCTCTCGGAAATGGAAAATGACTTTTTGGGTGTAACAATTTCATGGAATTGACGTCTCTGAGTATCATGGAGGTGGCCATTTTCGCATATTCGAAACAAAATGGGGCGAAACGACGGAGCATTAATTAAAATAATCAGGTTCTGCACTGATGTTGCACGCTTCGGTAAATTGCTTGGCACCACTGGCCAACGTCACTGATACATGGTTTATATATGTAAATGTTCACACAACGAGAACATGCGATGTTAGCAAATGCACAACGTGCGACATTATTGCATTTTGAGGGTGTCACGTTTGTGAGGGTTGTAGACTTTAAACTTAATTAGAGAACTCAACTACATCACATTTATTGCATTCAATTTCATGAAATTACGTTTCCTAATCATCTCTTTTATGATGTATGAAGATGAAAGGAGAGATTTTACAAAGAGTAAAGATATTTTACATTAAAGATGCTATATCTTAATAATGTAGATGAGCATGGAGACAAATTTGTGGTAGTGTATGCAAGTAGATCGACAGCAGAACGCCACAGGCATGGAGGTTTCCTCCCGAGAGTTGAATTATGTTCCACGCTTGCCAATAGCCAGGTATTCATTAACGCTAATTAATCCCGGCTTTTATTAATAGACACAAGACATATACGACATATGGTGGGCCACTTGGTGCAGGTCTCAACATATACTGTCGGGTATCCCCGCTTTTAATCCCGCATTGTTGTCGAGCTTATTTTGCAGACCAAAAGAGGAGAGATAAAAAAGTGCAGAAAGATAAAGGGAGGCAGAGCCTCAAGCATTTCCTTTCACAGTTCAGCACATTTTCATCAAGATAGATAATATTGGTGAGATTGCGAGGTGACATCCCGTTTTCAAGATTCGCTCATGTTTAAAAAAGAAATTCCTTCATGTCAATAAAAATGATCTATTTTCCTTTTTCCTCGAATGATCTTCACCTGAATGAGTCTTTCTTGTTTATAATTCTATGTTTATAATATATACTAGTGATATAAGGCACACTTTGACATTTTTAACTAGACGTAATGATTTTACTGAGGGTAAATTGTATTTTACATCGATGTTATAAAGTACACTTCTTGAGATGTGATTTGGCCCACCCAGCGCATAATATTACATATATATATATATACATATATTATAGTACATGTATATGTATCATATAAGTGTAGCTGCAGTAGAGCAAATCAACCCCTTTTTGATCAATTTGATTTGCTCTCACTGGAGCTACGAATGTAAATCTTTGCTATACCGTAATACCATTCTTCAGCTATACTTTACGCTTTTCTATTTCAAAATCATATATAAAATATCCAAACTAACGAATCCATTGCGTATATCGAATAGCAATGCAAACATTGCATGAATACTCGTGCAGTGTTGAATTTGGCTCGGATCCATGCGTTATATTATCGCCCCGGTACCAGTCAGTAGTAATATTCCTCTTCAAACTTCCTGCAATTTTATACTTCACGATAGACATGTCTTAGCTTAATGAAAATGGCTTGACTCATTTATTTACAAGTATATAATTATTATCATCATTGTATCATGCTTGCCGTATGTATTATTTAATCTAAAAAAATATACACATGCTACATTTTTAGAACAAGAGTTTTGATGATATTTGAAAAGTGCGTATTTCTTCATTAGTCTGTTTTAAAACAATAGTTTTTGATATAAACCTAAATTGGGGTAATAAAAACTATATGATTTTGAATTTTTAAACATAAATAAAGTTTATTTCGTATACTATGAGTTTCTCAAAATGTATCGTTTTATGTGCGATTCCGTACTTCGAAGTCAGTTTCATTGCACGAAAATTTTACTGCCGTCCAAATGCCGCTTGTTTTGGAACGGATCCATGGACAACCGATATTCGCCCGCAGCTTGGCAAGATTCGTCTGTTGGTTCACGCAACCACTCCATCGACACTTTTTCAACATTCCGGAATTTTGAATTACCAATTCATCACCTTTTTTCACTTTCAAATCATTCCCTTCGTTCGGATATATGATAGATTTTTCATTTAATTAACTATGAAATTCACTTGACATAATTGATATGATTATGATTATGATAATGATTATGATTAAAATCGTAATAAAATTTGTTCCAATATGATTAAAAAGTCATTATCGATAAATTTTGACACTGCGCAATTTTCCTGTTCCTCATATATTGCAAGCATCGAGTTAGCAATCTAATAAAATGAAAAAAAGTTAGCTCCCTTTTTCATCATGAATGTTTTATATGTACAGCTACTTAATTGCTGTGTTGAGCGCTCTTGCCCTTCGGGAAACTTGTTTAAGACTTGGAATGTTTGAACAGCTCTCTAAAAACACGCGAAAATGTCAACAACCCTTTCATGAAGAGATTTTACCACACAATCTGTCCATTAATGTTTATCCTTTACAAGATATTCATATAATACTAATATTCTTGATTGCAAAAAACTACAAATAAGTATATATTTATAATTCTTGTATTGTAAAATTCGTCAAGCGTAGAGTTCATTTTACCCCTCGCAAATAGGAACGAATCACTTTGAGAAAACTTTCATGGTCTTAAAGTTCTATCCACTTATGCAAAAGCATGCGAGATGCTGTTAAAACGAACATTAAGTAGCAAAGGAAACTTAGATTATTAGTTTTGGCAAACTTCAACATGAAACCGCCCATATCTAGCACATAAAGCTATTTGCACGTATTTGCAATTTTTAGCGATCGATAAAACAACTTTTGCGACAGCAGCCATGTAGCGTCTTATATGGTAATTTCCTGCAGATGTGAAAAATTTCTAACTCAAGTGGAACATCAGGAAAGTTTTTCAATATATATAACCGTGTTTCTTCATCATAAGAATTGACAAAACTTGGACATTTTTTACCAAGGCTATACCTTGGTAAAACTAACGGATAATATTAATCAAATTCGTTTATTTTCCTACACGGTCAATAGTTACACTTTGTTTTTTGGTTTAATAACGAGATTTTTCTTTTACTTTTTGACATGCCACAAACAAAGATTTTTTATTAAATTATCTGCGAGGTGAGTGTAAAAATTTCAATATAAAGACTTTGACAGGAAATTGATTGACGATCTAAACTCTTTGCTTCTCCTTTCTTTCTTCTTTTATTTTTACATCCACCCGAGTGAGGACATCAATAACAGTTGATGTCTCATCATAAATTATTCAATCTATTATATCTGTAAAATATATATTGTAAGATAATCATTAAGATGCTAATTAATTTTAAGATACTAATTATACATTCTGGAGCTTAGAGACCCTGAACTTAACTAGAATTCGCAATACAATTGTGGGAATAATTTATATTTTGTAATTCGCAGACCGAGTGTATTTTATTGTCCGCGGGGAAAATAATTTATTACGAGAAATGGTCTTGAAAGTAGCTGTCGAAGAAAACATTAATAACTCTGAAAGCACTAACTCGATGGCAAACCGATGCTACCGAGCTTATGAGTCCAGTGTAAATATAGTCTATGTTTCTCGGGACGTTTAAATGTACTCTTTATTGAGGCGTCCTGTAGAGCGAATGTAGCACTGCAGAAGGTTCTTGGGTGGGCTATCTATAGGATGTCTCTTGTAACTGATGTCACTCAAGCTTGACAAAACTCATTAATACCGATCTGCTTAATGCCCCGTCGCGTGTCCAGCATTAATCTACTTAAAAATACACGCATCTTTCCCTCCCCCCTCACTCCCTTGTTCAGCTATCGTCGTCCACTTTAAACAAGTAGACCTTTCGTCAAAAATTTGGCCCATCCATCATCTCCCAGCTTTCAGAGGCAAATTACGGCAAATTACGACCTCATATTGTCGAATTGCATTTACTACTCTTGTTTGTCAAGGTTTTTCAATTTTTGAGACAAGACTACAGTTGCATCTTTATTACTTGCATTTATCTACCTTTTCCTCGATGTGATAGCAAAAATATTGTATTTATATAGTGAAAAAATCAGATCAATGAAAGTTACACTGCAATTAATGCCTGTTGTTACGCGGTAGCGTTTAATTATATCTCGACATACTTTATTAGAGAGTTGTATTTTCCCTTGAAAGTATCCGATTCACAGTTGATCAATATTACCTTTCCCTTTGATAAAACAATCCTATTTTGATGTCACCATCAGTATAATTGGGTCGAAAGTTTATAATCTAGAGTCGACAAGTTATACATTTCCATTAAAATCAGAACCAACAAATAAACAGATAAAAAGTGAAAATCATGAATATAATTAATTTTCATGAACAGAACTTGCCTCATAAAAAAAGCAAGCTTTAAATATCTTGATATTTGGTAAATCGCGAGGGAAGACCGACTTTAACAAAAAAGTAGACTGCATTCAGAGTTTTTGAAAAAGAATGCGAATCTTTCATAAAGTAGTCCTGATGCTCCACACATGTCGACAATTTTTTCGCGTTCCGGCGACAGACTGAGTTTTTATCGTGCTAATAACAATATGGTTGCATCCCAATCCTTCTCAAAATGATATCGCATAGCAAGAGTCAAACTTTTTTCATTAAAAATTCCCAGTGAATTTATTATCGTGTGTGCATTGAGTCATTAGGCGAAAATAAAGAACTTTTTTCCCTTGAAGATAAAAAGTTTACTATATTTGGCAGTTCGAAGGACGAAGATTATAATCTGATATTTACTAAAATAATATTCTGATGTACTTGTCAATAAATTAATAGAACTATTAATTCTTTAATGAGTTGAGAGCATATGGTAATTACCACGAGAGCAAATTCAGATTTTTTTAACAGCTTTTTTTTTATTATTCGCCATTAGAAAGTATCCACTCTCTCAAAGGCTAATTGATTGCTCAAATGGATTCACATACAAAGCTTAACGAGCTCTGATAAGTAGATTTCCAATTAAGGGTTCATGGGCATATAGAAGAACCCTCCGGGTAACTCATGGTATGTCAGTAAACATCATGGAGACCTCATCCTAATATTCAACTTAAGTAGTCTCATTAGTTTGTGCATCCAAGTTGCATACGAACTTTCCTAATTATATTATTTAATGCATGCAGTAACACATTTTTTTTACTTTATAGCAACTAAACATTTCTTGATTATATTCCAAAGTTATAAATTATAATTCAAGGTTTTTACAAACACAAGAACGAAAGCGCACTCCGCGCGCGCATTTCTCTTCTTTTTAAATATTATATAATATAATCGCATAAAATTCGTGAAAATCTGTAAACATTTCTAGCAAACTGTGGAAATGTTTCAACTCTTTAAATCTCTTAAAATCATTAAAGATTTCATCAAATTCCATGAAATCCTTAAAGATATTACGAAATCATTTAAATATCAGAAAAATCTCTCGAAATCACCTGAAATTATTAGAAATCGCATACAATTCATTAAAATTTTAGGATAATATTTCAAATTCCTTAAAATTTCATAAAACTGTTACAAAGCATTTAAAATCCCTTAAAATTCGACGAAATATCCTAAAAATCTCTTGAATTTCTTAAAATTCACTTAAAAATCATTAAAAATGCACATACAAACCTTCAAAATCATTAATCTCTTGAAATCCATGTTAAAATTAGTGAAAATCTCTAAAAATTTCTAGCAACCTCTAGAAATGTTTCAACTCTTAAAATCTCTTAAAATCATTAAAGATTTCATCAAATTCTATGAAATCCTTAAAAATATTACAAAATCTTTTATAAATTAGATATATTTTTTGAAAACCCTTAAAATTTGACGAAAACCTTCGAAATTCCCTATACAGTTTTAAATTCCTTATTTAAATCCCACAAAATACATATTTTAAAAGTCATAAAAGTACCTTCAAGTCCGATTGAAATCTGATCAAAGTCGTGAAAAATTCTAAAAATTCCCAGAAACTTCTTGAAATTCTTTAAAATTCTACAATAACATTTAAAATCCCATTATCTCCCATGAAATCTTTAAAAATTCCATAAAATTCCCTGAAAATTCCTAGATTTTCAATGTACCTATTTTGAGTTTAGACTCGTGACAAAATGATTATTAACGAAACCAAATTCAATTCACGCGGAATTTACGATGCGGCAAATATCGATTGTCGAAAATTACTATCGATAATTACACGACGAATCAGGAGTGCGGAATAGGCGTTACGATATTTCGACTTCGACTCAATCATCTTTTTAGAATAGAAAACTCTTGAAATAAAGTTTCTACAATTTCTGCACATCAGGTTGTGACATAATATTTTATTTGTACAAAGTTTAAAAGGATTTTTCAATAGTTTATTGCTTGTCCACCACATCTTTTACGTTTTAAGGAGATTTTCTTTCTAGATAGGTGTACGTTCTACGTGTAATAGGTAACATAACACCCCTTTTGGCAATATATAAGACATTCTCTGTCGGCGACATAGTAAATCTAAGAGTAGATTTCTGATTTTCCTTTTTCCCTCAACATGCCAGTTGATGGTGGTAGAAGGAACTCGGGCAAAGAACGTGGTATCTCGTTAGGGGAAAATTTAAACGGTGTAAATTTATGTAGGTCGTATAACGCTCGGGAAAGTAGCGTCGTTGCGCCACAATCCGCAGCTTTAAGCCCGAAAGCCTGACTAGAACGCAATTGTGATTTCACTGTTGATCCTCAAAGCCTCAGACTGCGTTTTTTCAAATAAAATTGGTAGTCTAATAGAATCACGTTTCAGGTACCAGAATGGAAATGTGACAAGATAGAATTAATGCGGTTTGGAATTCACTCATGTTTGAAAATGAATCCAAAGGGACCAAATTATTTTGTCCAAAAGATTCATCCATTAGTTGGAAAAGAAAGTACAGTAGGGGAAAAATCCCCAATTTGAGATATTTTCTGTATTAAAATGTCTCAATTTTGGGATTTTACCCCTACTTGCTATCGATATTAGTAATTTTTCTAACATAGAGTTTCTCAGTGTATAATTAAACATTAAAAGTGCAAAACAATGTCAAAAACAGATTATTTGGAAGGATTTCTCGCTGATGTGAAGGGATTTTTAAGATTATTTTGCACTTTTTGATGTTTGATTATATACATTTATCAAATTTGTTTATGCACCAGTGCAGAGCGATTTTTGTATTATTACGTCAGAGCGTGAAATACCTAATTAATAATTTATTCTCTAAATGAGAGGTATAAGTCAGTTACGCCATTAGAGGAAAATGAGCAGAGAAAAGTAGCAAAGTGTGAGATTGAAGGAGGATAAAGTGAGTTTCGTAAATGAATCGTTGGAGGAAGACAGAAAATGGCATCATCAATATTCGTCAGAAGAAGTGTAGGAACTAACGTTCAGACGGATGGGAGACGGGAAAGCTCGTTTAAAGGGTAGGCGGGATTCTACAATCTACATTGTCAAGGCTTAAGAATCTTGAAAAGAGGCCAGTAGAAAAACGATCGAAGACTCTTATTTTCTGCCCTTTTCTACTCTCATCTTTTCTTCCAAAGGATATGGTGACTTAACTCCTTTATCTCATTTTTCTACAAACGTGATTTATGATCCTAAGCAACAAATCGTCTCCGTTCCCGCAGATATCGTGTGACAAACTCAAGTTACATATCGATTTTTTTTGAGATGATCTTTCATTTACCGGCCAGTAATTATCTCAATTTCATCTGAACCTTGCATACCTCATCTTATATTTCAGTTAAACATGTATTGCTTCTTGCCAAATTATATGAATTTTTCTTGACTAATAACAACGTCTGCACAAAAGACACCGAAATATGTATTATTATATAGATCCGAGATAAAATGAATATAGCACTCACCATTAATTGGTTGAAACCTTGCCAAAGGATCAGAGAACTGACGTAGTCTGTCTGTTACATATTGAGGTGAATCTCCGTTCTGAAATTAAGTAAAGTCATTATTATCGAAACTGAGATTTTAAAAACAATCTTCACGTACATAATAAATAAGTTTGTATATTCACAAACACAAGAATGAACTAATTTAAAGAGAAAATAGAAAGTCCCCCTTTCTTCAGGAAAATTTCGCTACCTTCTATCTTTCAGAATTGCTCCAGAAACAAAACTTGCTTAAAAATCCAATAAGAAGGTTTTTCACCTCCGCTGAAATTCTTTACTCGTGAGAATTTAAGGAGAAAACCGAGAAATCCATTTTTCAAACGACTTCCAATGCATTTTAACAAGCCTAAAACCCATTCTAGTCAAAAGTACTCGGTTACACGTTCTCCAAATTACTTTCGAACCCCACAGGATAATAATATTCCTCTCGCGTTTCACTGGTACTTAAACTGTCACGCAATATACTTCATGCCGAATCACTGAATCAGAGCTGACGACTCTCTTTTGAAAGGTCGCATCTTCCTCAAAGCTTTGGTACTGACACCCCCGAGCGCATAACTGTTTTGACATACTACACTTCCAGCGGCGACATCTTCGGCACTTAGATTCAAGATTCAAGTCTCAAATACCCTTTTGAAGAGACTGTCGCCACATATTATTTTCTCCTCGGGAATATATCCTCCAATTAATAATAAAAAAGTGATTCAAATAAAAATGCGGATGTGTGCGTCACAACCTCGTAAAAACTGAATTCGTTAGTCGCCACACGTCTGACGCCGCGACGCTTAACGACGCCGACTGTTTTTTACTACATCTGAATTTCCGATTATATACACCCACTTTGTTCAAGAAAAGTAATCTAGCCTAATTCTTACAAATAAAAAATTTCCCTCTAATTAACGAGTTAATAAGATGTTTTAAACTTAATTCGTTAATTTTTATACCTTCTGACTTTCAATAATATTTTTCAAACAGGATGAATAATAAATTAGAGTAATTTAATTATAAGATTCTATTCTTTTGATTTTCGTTGTTCAGTTTACGCTCTGACAAATTCTTTTTTTTTCCCCATTTTTACTTTTAAAAATGAAATGGAATATTTTATTTTTATTTTCAGTCGTTCACAGGGAACAAAAAAATGTTTTAATTGCAATCCATTAACGTCGAATCCATTAAAGGAGAAATACGTGGAATCGAGGATAGTGACAGTATCTCGTCTGTCTGTCCCTCTGTGTCTATTGCAGCGCACAATTTACGTGAAGAATTAACGAACGTGCATAGCACGCAAAGCTCAGAGATACTAATTCGTTCTATTTTTGCTCCCTTGGCAAAACCCACTTCATGGGAGGACTTAACGCGAAAACACAAAGCCTACCTTGTACTTACTCCCTTTTCCCGTGCGTACAACTTATTTCTCTGGTAAGATATGCTCCATTTAACCACGAAACTGAATTATCTCAACATTTCTGGAAATAGGAACTCTAATTATCAAGTTTATACCAAAGACAGGAAAAATTGTATGGGTTTCAGCATCTTAATTACAAGACACGTGTACCCTAAAAGCGAGACAGAATTTTCCTTCATGTCTGATAAATATTTTACTTAAAATAGATAAAGATATAAATAGATATACAAAAGATATGTACTAATTAGTATTTTGAGTAATTTATATGGAATTTTCAAATTTGTTTGGACTTTAGAGAATATTAATATTAATTATGTTTAAAATTTAATCAGACTCACAATAAGAAGTAATCCATCATTCTAGCAATTTTTCAATTTTTAATTCAATTGACTTATTCTATATCTAAAGCACTAGCCTCGCTGGAAAATAGAGTAGTAAATCTTGGAGAGTAGAAAGAGGCGAAATTTATGCGAACAATAATAAAATTCTATTTCCTGAACAGGAGGCAGAAGTGGGCTTGAAACTATCGAGTGCAAGCAGACAATTACGCAAACGAGACTCTCGATATCGCGCATTTGAAACCGGATTCGGAATATAAATTACAGGAGACTCGTTGATTTTTCGTTTCTCATGTTCTCTTCCTCTTTTGTCGCACGAAAGCTTCCAATTTATTGTACAAGAAACATTTCCCCGGTCGCTGTCCCTCGGGACTTTGATTCCGATAAAATCAGTGTATTCCTAGTCGACTCAAAAATAAATATATTTCTGGTAGTTTCTTACAGTGCCTTTTTTCTTTCGTGATTCACGATTAGTATTTACGAGACCGTTTAATACAGAGCCTCGAAAGCACTTTGCTTGAATCACACTGGCAAACATCATAAACCTCATAGGATAAGTATGCGACGAAGATATATATTTTAGTTTATTTGAATCATATACTCTGAATTCAACAGCGCAAAGCATTTTCCTAAAATTATTGAGGGGCTTCGACGTATTCTTTCAATCTTATGGATTTACATTGCATGGAAAAGGGTGAATGGATTTCTACCATGGCTTGGGGCCAAATATTTTCTTCTCTGTGGACAATTTTTAGAAAAATATTTATCATAAAGAAGTCCAAAGTTTTTTCAAGAGTCATACTTTTTTACAAATTCGGATTTTTCTAAATGAAGTGTAAACTGAGTAATAAATAATTGCACTGCAGTTTTTATATGAAATGATAATTAAGACACAATTTTATGGTTTCAATGATCGGAAAAAGGCCGTATTTCCTTGATACATTTTTTAATCCTTTATCTGCCTTTAGTTCAATGGGAACAGTATTTTCATCTCGATCATAAGCCGAAAAAGAAAACTGTAATGACTATGATAAGCATATCCGACACGTTTGAGGATTTTTGCAGATTTGGAATTCTATTCTCAGCTAATGTATTGGAATAAGTTGAGATTTGATTCCAATCTCGTTCAATCGTGGAAAGTGCCAACCATCTCAAAACATTTGCACAGAAATCCTTAGTCCACTTTTGAATTTAAATAGGGAAATATAGATTCTGCACAATTTTCACGAAATTGAAATTCTCCCTGCATTTCACTACGACCTTATCATACCCATGTATCTGATTATATAGAGAACTAGGTATGGATATAAATAGAATAAATGAGATTTCACTTATATGACTATTTTTAATATTAATCCTGCTAATAATAGTAAAATTGAAGTTGGAAAATATAACTGAATAAACGCAAAATTTCTATATACAGTTGCTGGAGTAATAAAGATTTTTTTAAAAGAATAATATAGGCACTATTTTTTATTCTTGACTACAGTTTGAAATATTTCAGTTGAAACAAATTGAGATGAATGATTTTTCTTGTCTCGTGCTACTAGCGAATGTAGGATGCATCTATTTTGTCAGAACTTAAGTCCCTTGGGCTTGAGTGCTCTATACCCATGCATCTTCATGAAAGCTCCAGAAGAATCTTTCAGATATAAAAGATACAGGTTTTGGCCTTGCTAAAGACCTTTACGAGAAAATTATTTTCTTATATAGGATAGAATAGAATTATATAGAATTATATAGAATTCTATAGAATAGTAAATCAAGAGAATCAACATTGAAAAGTTGAAAGATTAGTGGGGAAATTGAAGAATTTTTCAACGACATTTTGATTTATTATATTGTCACCGTAGGATCTTCGAGAAGTATGAAAGTTATATTTAGTGGTTGAGTGGGCAAACGCGAGTCGGGTCTACGCAGGATAGGAAATATATTTCATTGTGTAATCCCTGCAAAAGTAGCATCCAAAGTGGCCCACCAAGTGAGAAAATGCTTTGCATCTTCACTCAGAATGCCAGCAAACTCCCTTGAAATGTTCTTACTTGAAAAAAGAAAAAAATTCAGCAAATGTGAATGATAAAACTAAAAAATAGGATACTATAAAGATTTTTAAAATCACTCATTTGAGAATTTTTTTTTATTTTCAATTGCTCTCAAATTGAAGGCATTAAAAGGTAAATTTCAAAGTGAAATTGTAACAATTTGGAGAATTCGTGTAACTTCTGTTGCAACCTGCACCTCTAGTATTGAGAGTTCAGCGTTGTTACGCAATTACAACTTCTAGGAATTTACCAAGCAGTAAATTGTTCGCATAGAGTAACGAATAGTTTGGAAATTCCATTGTTTTATCAAAGCCCGTGCAAAAAAAGAGAAATAAACGTAAATTACGAATAGAAATATTAAAAAATATTAAAATATATATGATGTTCGTAAATGAAAGATTATGTTAATATCATTAAATATATTTACTTTTAGGAGTTATAAAAAGAAGAAGTGGAATATGTATATCTCTAGAAAGCAAACAGTTATACTACTTATTTAAAGCTCATCTTGTTTTACGGCCAACTTGGCTTGTTTTACGAGAAAAGATACACGACCTCTCCGCTTTATAAGAAGTAGCCACCAAATTTTACTTTATGGCTGTATCAAAGCATTAAATCTCAATTTCTAATTTTTTTACACCTTTTATTAATACTATTGTAGAAGGAATATGTCTCGTTTAAAAAATTATTTCGAAAATAAATTAGGAAACAAGATCTCGGAAATATATGAAACGACGAAAGTAATCTTGAAATACTTAGCCTGGTGTTTCAGTTGATAAAAATTCCATGAATAATAACAGGCCTGGTTGGAATGAACCAATTTTGTACTTAATTTTCTGTTCTTAACAGAACTACTTTAAAATTGCAAATAATAGATACAGTATGGAAATTCCAGGAGCACATATTAAAATAAAATAGTGATAATTGAAAGCACTATGGCTGTTTTCGATATGCATACATTATTTTTTTAAATTCTCTTTCCCATAAATTCCCTTTCTGCGAATTATATCTTTGGCTGTTCAAATCTTTTTACCTTGTGAATTTAAATTCAAAGAATTGAATCTATAACTTCACCCTACTACCTGTGATAAAAAGAGGGTCCAGGGAAAGGGGAAGAGTGTGACCATTATTGATTGTGGCACAAATTTTTTGGAACCTTATTTTCTTGTGCTGATTCAGCATCCCATTTCTGATGTGAGAATAACTTTTGAAGCATTTATTTTTGAAAATCGTAGAAATTCCAACTCAGAGCACAGAGTGTCACGTATACTGTTATTGTTTGCCATGTTATATCCTCTGATATACACCGAGATGACGGGAGCATTTTGGGTTACTGAATGTCCTATAGAAGTATATAAAAAGGATAAAACATACTTGTTTCAGTATTTCCCCATCCGACTCGTGAGCTTTCCCGACGAGAATAGTTTCTCGAGTTAGCAAAACGAAGAGTTGCACACGCGAACGACGAACAAATAAAGGTGAAAGGCGGGTAAAATGCGTGCGGGACATTTAACGGCGTGTAGTACCGAGGAATGAATAAGGGAGAAAATGAGACAGAGAAAGAGAGTGAAAGAATAAGCATGAGGGTGGAGAGAAGAGGAGTAAAGATCAGAGGCCGCGACACCGATTAACATTCCGTTGAGTCGATGCAAAAAAGTAACGAGAGCTAAAAATAGAAATAAACATGTTTCTTTCTCTCCGTATTAGAATTCCTCATAATAATTTTTTGAAAAAAGTGCTTTTATGTTAATTTTGCCGTGATAATATTGACCTACAATTCCAGGGGGCATTTCTATATTTGGAGAAGATCCAAAAGAGGTACAAATCCACTTTCAAATTTATTATTCTTAAATCAATGCTTTAAGGATAATAAATATCTTAGTTGAAATTTATTTTCATTCTAAAATTTGAAAGAGATTAATGTTTTCTCTCCTCATGTTAAAAATGTACGATTTTTAACATCGTACAGTTTGAAAAAAACGAAACAAAAAATAGTCTTAATAAAAAATCGACAAAACGACGTGTGGAGTGACTTTTTTATTAGATTCAAATAGACAGAGTTGATCAAATCCTCGGGTTGTATAATAGCCATATAAACCAATCACTGTCGCTTTTGTTATTTGAAATTGGCTGCTCTCCACATAAACAAACACGACATAAGTCCAAGAACTAGCAGATGATACTTTAATCTTGAGTGATCTACCTAAATCGGTGTCATGTCATTATTCATTCATATATTTTTTTCCTTTCATCGATCAATACTCAATTTTACAGTTCTTAATCAAAACGGTCAATAATTATTCAGATGTAAATTCTTTCCACTTTATTATATTTTTTCAACGGGGAAAATTAATTATTTGGACCATTTAATTCAAAAAACGTGCTTTTAGAGCATTTTTAATATATTCACAGACATATATTAATCACAGGGAAGAACCCATCATATGATCAAGTGGGGCCCACATGGACCACACTTAGAAACCATAGAAAAAAAAAGAAAGACCCTTGGAAAAATTGGAAAAAAATCGAACTTGGAAAGACACGAGATCCCCTGCATGTGAATGAAGTATATCATTGACAGCAGGGTAAAAAAAAGCTGAATTTTTTTCCACCAACTGGTCTATATATAGGCATTAAGCACATGTGGAGAATTATTTAAATTACTTGTATTCAGTTACTCTGATTACTAGAAAACATTTTATTGTGTATTTTGATCCAAAGAAAAAAGAATGAATAATTTCTTGGAGAGCTATGAAAACCACGGAAGTATACACTTTATAGACTTTGAAGAGACCACCAATTTCTATCTTTTTTAATAAAGCTTTAATTAACTATAAAACTTTGCAATATTTCATTCTTTAATGCTAGCCATGCATGTATTCCGCATGAAATATTATAACTGTCAGGTTGAAAGGTTTGGGAAAATTTTCATGATGTGGTTCAGTAAACAACGGATGTAAAAAGCAAAAAGAAGTTATGACCAAAGAGAAAGTGTGGACTGATGAGGACATTCGGCAGAGTGGTGAACATGGTAAAACAAAAGTTTCAAGTAAAATAAAAATAGTACGTGATCCTGCCCGTATTTAGTCGTTTCTCCAACTTTTATTCGTTCCCATTTTACTTTTATCTTTGTTATTTTTCGCTTTAGATACTTTGCTTTTATCGCATCGCTCAGCAGAACACAATACACTTTTCAAAAAACACAATTCATTATTCAGAGAAATGATTCTGCCTTAGAAATAGACACAGTTTACTAAAAAAAAAAAAAATTATCTTATTTGATGGATACCTTCTTATAAATTGTGAATACAAATTAGAGATGCTAACCTTCGGAATAATGTCAGTTTAAAAAAAATATTCTGTTACCGATAGTCATAATCGTAAAAACAGTTTGTAATAGAGACACTAAGTTGTTGACTCTAAAAATAGCATGTATACATTTTCTGAAGTGTCACTTTCGATACTGAAGGTGTTTGTTTTACGACCCCAGAAATACTAGAAGGGAAGAGTGAACATAATACGAAAAGCTCAATAAACATAAAAATAAAAGATATAATATTACAGTTGATATGCAGCATATTAAATATTCCTACTCTTTAAAATAAAAAGTTGACTATTAAGTGGAGAGCAACAACTAAATTTCTACTCTATTATTCCAAATAGTTCAATATTTTCAATAGCTCTTCAGTTGCTCAAAATACTTTTGCTGAAGAGCAAGTATAAGTATGTACTTATCGATAATCGAACTGTTTTTTGAACTCGAGGGTTTGAGAACGAGAAATAAAATCAAATCGGTAAATAACAGTAGTCCGAGGTATTTACAGACATTTACAGATATATGATTATATATATATAATTTTTTCTCATGAGGCTGTGAGTAGTCTTTACAACACGTGTCTATCATTCTTTCTCCTTTGTCTTTGCTGTCGAAATATCGAAAACCAATAACTTAGCAACCCTCTACGAGGTCACTATACCAGTTGAGAGAAATAATATAAAACACGTCTCGGCACCAATAAAACCTTGTTCTTTACTTCTTTACTTCTTTGCAAACTTCCAGAGAGTAAAAAAATTCAATTTAGACAAAATCAAACTATCTATGGATAATCCGGTTTACACTAACTTGATGAAAAAAAAAATAGGTGGCGAAAGAAAAACCAATCCGAAATTTTTCGAATCATTTCAGAATTTGTATCCGAATCAGTTTCATTCTGATTTATTCAAATAGGAATCTTTGGTCCGTCTTTGGATTAGATTGGAATACAACTGTTTGATTTGGATATTGATTTCAAAATAAAATAGAATGAAAAGGATGCAAGTGAATATCATTGTCACGAGAAACGTGGCACTTCCCACATATACATAAAATTAACATGACAATATGTGAATAAGCTAGGTCATAAATGCTTTATATTCTTGCTCACCATATTTTCCATCGATGCATAATCTTGATGCCCTGGTGCTCGGTTTCCCTGCAACATTGCCTCAAGACTCTCTATGTATTCTATAGCGTTTCGCAAAATTTCCACTTTTGGTAGACGTTGATTGGGGTTGTTACTAGTTCTCCTTTTCAGTACCTCAAAGGCTTCATTTACCTGAAACAAGGAAAAAAATTTGAGAAAGATCGAAAAAAACCTTTTTAAAAAGCTTATTTTTATCAAACGTCATGCCTATATTTGATGTTCTATTTCAATATAAAGTAGTAAAAAAGAAAGGCTTAAAAAAGGCAGAAAAATAGAGATTCAGGGAGATGATAGTCGAGTAAGGGTGGACATTATTTGCAAACAATAATAAGAGATTAATATGGTCTGCAATGCAGAGATAAAATATTTGGAGAGGTGAAATAAAATGCAAATTGGAACAGGAAATGAAAAATAAACAACATGAGATTTACAATCACAGGTATTGCACGATAAAAGCAAATAATATTTACATATCTTTCGAATTATTTAGAAAAAAAACTTTTGAATCAGATAAAAGACGTGATTTTTTGGAGTGTTTATTAAAAAATTAACATTTTTTTTCTCTATGTCTTTTAAAAACTAAATATTAATTACTGAAATTTTATTAAGGGAAATTTGACTGGAGGATATTCTCTCGTATTTTCTCTCTAGTTATGCACTCAAACTGACTATACTGTCTGATTACCAAGTTCAGAACACGAGGGAGTAAGTTGAGTTTACTAACTTTGGGACTTAGTTAACATCAACTGACTTGTTACGACTCCTTTCCAATTGTGATCACCTTTAGTTGAGTGAATAGACTTCCAACTATCTCTATATTAAATTATATGAAATACTAAAAGATGAAATGCTGAGAATGAAAGTAATTTAATTTCTAATAATAATTGGTTAATATTTCACAGTAGCTCCACTTTTTAATCTTTTTTTTTTTATATTCATTATTAGCTTAAATTGAAAAATTCTTATGCTTTCTGTAAATGGAACAATCAATTTTCCTTAATTGCCAAAGTTTCATTACAAAATGTTCAAAGTTTAAAAAAAGTGCGAACATTATCATTTCGTTCCGGGTGTTCAGGGTGCTCAGTACTGACTTCGACCCAGTTTCTCGTATAAAAGTACCGTGCCAAGTATTTTAAAAATTCAAATCACGTATAGTAATAGATTCACTATTTACAAAAGAAGTATAAAATTCCTGAATCGCTTTTAAAACTTTTATAGTATAAGAGAAATCTAGAAAAGTTTAAGAAACCAAATTAAAATTCTAAATTTTTTTGTGGTCTGATTAAAATATAGTGAGGCTAGAATTCAAGTGAGACATAATTATCGAATCCAGCAAAATCCAATCAAGTTAATATCTCTGTTCTAATTACTTCTATTAAATCCTGAAACATCGCTGATTGTTCTTCTTTCCTTAACTCCTCCGAATCTATTTTCTCTTAGTTCAGGAAATGAGCGTCGCAAAATATCGACATCGAAGTAAAGGAGAAAAAACAAAAAGAAAACTGAAAGTGGGAAAGCACACGAGGATCGAAATGAAAGAGAAGGAGAAATAAAGAAATAAAGAAAGAAAGAACCAAAAAACGAAAGGCGGTCGTTATACGAAAGAAACCTTCTCAGAAAGAGTAATCAAGCGGGTAAAAGCGT
Organism: Synergus japonicus; assembly: GCA_900474275.1. Lineage (NCBI taxonomy): Eukaryota > Metazoa > Arthropoda > Insecta > Hymenoptera > Cynipidae > Synergus > Synergus japonicus. The sequence goes on from UCOH01012139.1 coordinate 45,209, forward strand.
CTTTACATTATAGGGGCAGAGAGACTACTTTTGAAAACAGTATAATCCTTCGTAGTTTAATCTTTTTCGCACAATAAAATTGTAGTTTTCATAGTTTATTAAGTGAAAACTACTTTTGGGTCAGACCAACTTAATTTGCCATGAAAATTAATCATTATTATATACTATTTACCCTTGTACTGTTATAATTAATCAAGTGCATCAATTTTAACTTATTACAGAAACTCATTTTCAAAGAAAAAAGGAAAAAAAAACCAATAGAGGATTACTGTAAACAAACTTCATACTGCGAACTAACAAAAGAACGAATGTAAAGAATTTTTTGTTGTTGATTGTTGAATTTGTTTTTTATGAAAGGCATAGAATACTTTCTGACGTTCAATTTTCTTTTCTCTTTCAATAATAACGAAGTGAGTTCAAAAGAACAATAAAGTGGTATTAGATAAAATAAAGATAGGGGATGAGAGGCAGTTTTTATCGGCTAATGTAGCAGACTGGGGAAAATAAAAAAAGATATCAATACAAAAGGCGAGTTTACTAACTTTCCTCAGTCGTCTTCTTTCCCGCATAGTTGCGGCTTTTCTTCGATCTACCGTGACCGTTTTCTTTTTGCAAGCTTTGCAAGCCCAGAGAAGACATCTTCCTGGACCGTGGGGTGAGTCGGCGTCCAAACAGTGAGGATGCGGCACATGTTCCACTGTTTCGCTTTCTGTCGTTTCCTCGCCATCTGCTGAGGGTGATCCCAAATCTGCAGATGCATCAGCCGAGACTATCGAAGATGCATCGTCCGAGTCAGGTAGATAACGAGATTGGGATCTGCAAAAAATCAATTGTTTCAAAATCAAAATTTCATTACCATTATTTAATTCATTAAACATTTCATTTAAAAGCAGTTAAGGGGCTAAATGTTGGTTCAGTCCAACTAAAGTTTAACTATAACTTAAAAAATAAAGAACCCAGAAAAAAGTGCGATTAGAATCAAAAAACTTTTCTTTTCAGGAAACAATGCTCTCATTATTTTTTTTATAATTATTATTATCATTTAGTCGACATTATTTAGTCGACATTGAGAAACGGATAATTGCTTTATCGCGGAATTTTCCTTAAATAGTTTTAATCCATTCTAAAAGTCGATTCGGTATGTTAAGCATCTCGTTTTCGTAGACGGGTTGACACATTTATCGTTATGCAGCTGAGATCGAATCTACTGTGCGAAGAAATGGACTTCTGCTTTAAATGTGCCGATGGCTTTATTACCCTTCGAAGTGTTTTCACCCTATTCCACGTCCCCTTTATATTTCTCGCTTTGGCTCCTTTTTGGTCCACAAACCGCCACGCGAAATTTGTTAGCAGAACATCTGGAAACATTCCAATAGATCCTGCCGCGTAACATCATTTGGACATAATTACACATAATTTATACAATAATTGCTCTCGCGCGTGTACACAACATACGGTCTGAGCGATAGCGGCCCTGGATTATTCTTGTTTGAATGGGACATTATTTTATTTTCCTGCCAAATTAATCGATCAACTCAGATGACCTCATCAATTTAAATTCATCTTGTTCGATGAATTCTTTACTCTCACCGGAATTCAATATAAAAATTACGGTTTACAAGCTTTGGCGACATCATAGAAACTATTCATATCAATATTATAAATACCTAACTATATTTCATTTTTCCAGTGAAACGAAAATATTTTCAATATCTTGCATCCTTTTTTTTTTAGAAAATGAGACCTGGATTTATTTCCCGGAATGATTTTGGCTGAATTATTTTAGCTTGATCAAAGATTAAATCAAATGAAGAAGAAACTTCAACATTAATACAATTTTTATATAAAATTCATCTTTCAAATACAGAGATTTTGCTATTAAATAACTTAGAAATTTAAATTGTAAAAAATAATTTCAATTTGACTGACAGAGTTTGTTTGTAACATATGATGATTCATTTAAATTGAATGTTGATCAGCCGACAAGAAGAGAGATCAACTGCTCTAACTCATGATTCTGATATTGAGCACTCTGTCAATTGACGCCAGGGAGACTCTATCTATTCCCGCAGGACATCGTGAGCTGAATAAATTATGCAAATGATGCACTTGAATCGACAATTTCTTACAGAAATGGTCAGAATCGGAAACCTACTAACCTGAGATGCTCATGACGGCAATCTACAGAGTTGACACTTCCGGTTGATGCCAAACTGCTATCAGCACTTGCAGTTCGCGTTTGTCCCTCCCTATCTCTCCCAGACACATATCTCTGCAAATATTCCGCATCACTCGACATGTAAAAATGTCGTAGATGATGATGATGATAACTATCATAAGACTCGTACTGGTAAGGTCCTACGTCCGTCATGAGGGTCATCATTTCACAAATAACTTTCACAGTCGCTGTCAAAACACTTCCCTTTGATATCTAATACTCTGATATCTTGATTCACCTTTTTTATCTCACACACTAAAGACTAAACTCACTCATTTCACCTCTTCTTCACTTTCGTTACTTTTTTCTATAATCTGCAGATTAATCTCAAAGAATCAAAGAATTTTCAATCATCAATCTGCAATCTACCATTTCGCATATCTTTATGCAATTTTTACATGCTTCAACTTCTATTTAACATCTACAATATCTATCTACAATATCTATAATCTACAATAGAAAATATTGCAAATATTTTCTCTTATATAAAATTAGAATTGATGGTGCACAAACTTTTTTGTGCACAAGCTCATTTTTCACTCAAACACTGTAACTTTGAGACTTATAACTTATAAAGTGTGATAAGTTATGGGTTTCGCGACGCGGGGTTTGTAAAGATCTGAAATCCTTGAAGTCGGAGATCAGAGTGAAGACCTAGCAGGGATCTTCTAGTAATGTCTCCGACGGGCCACATGGATCATTTTGAGTACGTGTGTGTACATGTGTGCATATTCTTGTGTTTTAAGTACGACTGGTGGGTTTTATATATATATTTGTGTTGCTGTATTTGTGTCCGTGAGAACGTGCTGCATGTGTCAAGTCACACCCCGAAATAACTATTTTTAAGTCGGACGACCAATCGTAAGTTGAGAAAATTTTCCCGAAGAGATCAAGTCCCGCCTTCAAATGTCATAGACACATGAATTTGGCAGCATCTCATTTTGGGGTGTGGTTTAATCATCAATTAAAAGCTCTCACTCGGAAATCTAGCGTGACCCCGCGATACTTCACTTCTGTTGGTGCGTGCGCCAACGTCTTACCGGAGATTTTAATGAGGGACCATAATGCCTTCCAAGTTGTCCTTTTGTCATTTACACATTGCCTCGCTGCAAATCCGTCCAGAAATCAATGCTTTTTTATTTGTCTGGGACTACCGAATAACTCCAGTAACGCATATAAATCTAAAATTTCGTTTCTTCCAGTAGAGTAATTAAGTTGTGTCAGTTTTAAATAACTGACATCATTATAATAATTGATTGTCATTAATTTAGTCATTTATTGAAGTTTTTGTGAAAAGAATGAAGAGCTGAAGCTCCTTTCATCCAATAATTTACTAGGCGAAAGAATTTAGGATATCAGGTATAGCTTCCTTACTCCATTCTTCGAAATCAGTTAAGGGTATTGTAATTTCTGCAAAAATAATTCCAGGAATGTAATTATTTGCTCCGTCGGTAATTTGTTTCGTCACTTCTCTCGCTTCGTTCGACTTCATCTCTCTGCCTTAATCGTTGTCCGTCTTTACAGAAATGTGAAGAGTGACGATAAATTTTATTTGCGGTATTCGCTGATCTAGAATAGGCCCTAGGACTTGGAATAAAATCTAAAATTATGCTGGCAATAATCCAAACGTTCAAGGATAGAAGAACGACGAGAAGTGCCAGTAAAATGTTTGGTCAGTTAAACCTGATAAGTAATTTAAATTGTATACTTTTGATTATTGTTTCCCTATACATATATAATAACCTTCTTTAAAACGCAGATAGAAACTAATTTTCATATTCATTCCTCTGAGTATCCTCTGCTTATATGTACATTGTAGATAGTGATTAATAATAATACAAATTTATGCATACATTTTGAGAAATTGCTTCTACTGAATAACATAACACCTACAATGCAAATTTTAATGTTTAGATTAAATTAGAAAATTAATAGATTGTAAAAGTTTCTTGGATACAATTTTTTTTATAATTGTTTCATCACCATATTTTTATGAAACAAAAGGATAATGTTGACAGAGTTTGAGGAGAAAGACAAGCTTTTTCATTCTTCAATGGACCTGTGCAGCTTGTCGAACACAAGCTGCTTCCATTATGACCTACTCAGCTGGTATTACATATATCCGCGATGCCTGGATTATTTAATATAGCATATACTACACTATACAGCTAATGGTGTGAGCCTTCAGGCTAAAAGCTATGGTTATGAGCAAATTTCATTTCAGTGGCTTACTTGTTCATGATGGATTTACATGTGGAATTTGGGTATACAGATGAAAAAATCCACGTTGATTTTTTCACCTGGATCTTCCTTTTGCATCTCAATAAAAAATCTTTAAGAATTTAATCCCTGCGGATTTTAACTCACACGGAGAAACCTATAATTTCAATTTTTCCTAAAAGGCATTCTTATTTCTTTCATAACATCAGAGGTCGAGATTGAATAATTAGAGAGAGGAATGCAATAGTGCTCTTCGAGATGAGTGGATGCTAGCTGTTATAGTTCTGGTAATAGGTAATTTACTGGCTGTAAATTGAATAACACATAGTTAAGTGGTAGATATGATCAATTTTGGAATCTACACATGGAGCATATTGAACAAACTTGTTCTATGTTTTCTCCTTTAAAAACGTCAACTTTCCTTTTCAAATTAATTCCACCAAGAAACTTTTCCCATTAGGAGTGTCCACATTATCCAGAGGAGCAGAAGAAAAAAATGTGAATGAGGCATTGCAAACTTTTACAATTTACCTGTGTATTTTACAAAGAAAATTGTGGGCTCTCTTTCCAAACATTATAAAGATATTATTCCAAGTTGAAAAATAGTTAGCTGATAAGAAAACCAGTCAGAAGAACACGAATCAGAATATTTCCTCACTATTTTTTCACTGTGTTTATAAATGCTCTTTATGATCCGAAAATTGTACACTTTGATAGAATATTGAGAATCTTTGTGAAACTTAGTATCCGAAGTTTTCCAATTAAAAATAATTTAAAAACTAATTGCTTTTCGTCGTGAGAGAAATTACGCAAGCTCAAGTTTATATATATACTCTCATTGCATTAAAAATTGATGATAAAACCGTAGTACGACTTTTCTCAAGAAACCCTGGGAATCCATTTCCTAACGAAATATTTTAAGCAAAATCCAGTTTAACTGACTTAAGACCAGGATTGAATGCCAAAGAGAAAAGTTACCAACTTCCCGACACAAAAATTGTAAAACTTGAAGCGAACGAAAAGAAAATTATAAGACAGAACTTGAAGAGTTCAAAGATTTAATTTTTCAAGGATTGCCGAGTGATGCTGCGGATAAAATTCTACTGTCTTGGATAGCGAAAAGATCTAGAAAGATCAGAAAGATCCAAAAAAGCAATTGTACGAAAATAAAAGCATAAGAATAAACCATTCTTGAGTTTTCTCCCTTTGTCTTTTACGCGCTTTTACACCCCCCGAATAATCACATTGATTCGGGAAAACTCGACCATCCTCGTGACAGGAACGAGGATCGAGAAGAGCATCACACGAGAAAGTACACCGGCAGAGTAAGAGGGACAGAAAACGGGTCACTCTTTCCTCCTTTCAGGATTTGGCTAGCTGGGATACCCACACATCTGCCAAAGTTGAAAGTTCACGTGAGGGCAACGCCTCGCCCATTTTTATGGGAGTCGTTCGTGGTATGACCCATAAGGACTTACAAAACGTTATCACTGAGGAGTATATCTTTTTTTATAGATTACCCTTAACTCATGTACTGCAAATGTCTACTTTAAAAGAAAAAAATTGGCATTCTCAGGTTACTATCCTCAAAACGATCACCTAATTTTGTTTTAAGGTCGGTTTTAAGAGTTTAATTCCCAAGAGGAAGATTACACAGACAAGAGTAATTGAAGTTTACGATAGTGGAGGGAAAAGGGTAATTATTAAATGGTCCCCTCCAAAATCCTTCTCTGGATCCTGAATAATAATAATAATAATAATAATAATAATAATAATAATCAATTAGAAAACCATAAATATTTCCCACATCATTTCCTCGACGAATGCAACTTCGATTTAATTTCTTCAAACTTCCTTCATTTTCTTCCAACCAAGAAAGCGTCTGAAATCTCTGAGTCAAGATGTGCAAACTGTGTTTTACCAATATACTACTTAGGTCACGTATCCAAAGGCGCTGTACACACATATGTGTCATATATTTCTATGTCTATAGAACATATATATTGCAATACGAATTCCATATCTAGAGCAGTACAAGACGAACTTTATTATATTCAAGGAATACAAACGTATATGACATGAGAGGAAATCATTCATGGTTGTACATATCCGTTTTGAGATCAGTTCATTAGTCTTCTCTTCTCTCTATAAATCTCAATTTCCAATAGTAACCTGAATATCATGAATATTTTCAATAATATTTATTTTTTTTTATATATTCAGTTAATATGCGAAGCTACGTCCGGAGAGGAAGAGAATCTCATATATTTGACATAAAAAATGCACGTAGCTGCAAACAAACTAGGCATTCGCATCGTGAATAATCAAAGGGGTTAAGGGGCAAAGAGTATAGAGTGAAAGCTGAGTCAGGATTTCATATATCGAAAGCTGCTTTTCTGCTTTGCGAATTTATCCGAGACCTTGCCGGAAGTGCACTCGAGCAGACTAATAGCCGAGGCATTATCAGCCATCCGTTCGCAGAATTTAAGAAACGGTGTTGATACGAAGATAGAAAACTGCTATGGATTGACTTATACTGCTTGCGTTCGGAAAGCTTGAAATATAGGTCGAGAAGTGTCCCAGATTGAAAGAAGTAGGAAATACGAAAACAGTGTAACCGCATTTCCGACATGCATTGAGAATGCTGCTGTTGGAATTGCACAGTAAAAGGAACGCTTGCTCGGTCTTTCGTGAAAACTTTCAAGTTCTGCCTAAAGAATAAAGAAAAACAACGGAATAAAATAGAGGAAAAGCCAACTGCCCGCCACAAAACTTAGATTTATTCGTAGTTTACTTTCACAACTCGGAACATCAACTTTTCTGATCAGATTTTTACTGTAAGCCAACTAAATTCATCCATCTGGATGAACCTTGAATATATTCTCAGCTTAGCTTTTGAAATTCACCTGAATATCAAGTAGTATCAAAAACATCTAATGAAATAAAATATACCATTCCTCGTATAACGATTCAAGGAAAATCACTGCATCAATTTAATTCCTAGTAATATCACGAGGTTAAAAGATTAAAAGCTTGGTCCATGTTACAGAAGACAATTCTTAATTTGTCAATTTAATCTATAAGATTGTGTATGTATAATAGAGGTAATTTATCTGTGGTTGTGTATAACCCAAAGATGACTAATGTCGTGTCTGTTTTAGAAAGGCAATTTATGTATATGCAAGAGAACAGAGGTCGCGAAAGCTTAACTTGGCTGAGTTCACACGAGCTTGGGGCTTCATGCTAATGATACCAGGAACAATAGCAAGTGGACTTTTACTCCTGTTTTTACCAACGAATATTAGAGACTGGAAAAGACTATACCATCAGAGTGTTGCAAAATTCCCATGAAAAAGTGCAGATTAAACTACATATTCAAAAAAATTCACCCTTTCTAGGTACTGCATTAAGTGGGCTAAACAATAAGAATGTAATCTCAATGAAGACTATCAATCACTCTATTATTGTCATCATCATCATTATCGTCATCAAAATGTTGAATCTCTTTCTGATCTCCGGCTGAAGTTTGAAAAAAAGTCCTTAAAAAACTTCTTTCTACCCTCATATTCCTTCCACCTTACATCTGATAGAATCCCCCCTGTTTCGAGTTATCTTTCGCTCAGATTTGGAACTTTACTAATCCTGGGTGCGAATAAAGAGATCTAAACTTATTTTCGATGAAAAAGCTTCAAATTGAGCAAAAGTAAAAGTTATTATAGAAGAAATAATCCTAGATTAAAAGTGAATTTTTTTTATAATGACTCCGGCTAGAATTTGGAAGCTAGAACAAACCAGGACGGCTGTATCATAAATTCCTTTAAAACTTTAAAAACAAGGAACTCCTTTCCAATCCTTACATTCCTCACATCACTTCCAACATCCTTTTTTTCAAATCTGATGACACCTCCCTCCCACCCTCTGTTTCGACACACCTTTCACAGCTTAGGAAGTTTACCAATGGTAGCCGGGGGTGGATAACGAGATGTAGGTGAAGCTCGCTTGGATGGGACAATAGGGGGTTGGTTGAGAGGAAAGGATATCGGTGTAGGCGAATGTGGATGGCCCAGTGGGGGTTGGGGGTGGAAGAGTAGAGAAAGGTTTGGTTGGGTTGTGTGTTGCGGGCTGCTGCGGCTCGGGCGCGACAGTTCTGCCCCGACCAGCGCCGGTAGATCTTCGCTGCTCTCTCTCTCTCTTTCTCTCTTTTTCTCTCTCGCTCTATCAGCCCTTCCTTACATTCACCCTTTTTTTTACTCACCCCTCTCTCTCAAAAATTTGCAACCCCACGCGTCGAACGACTTTCCATTTTTCTGCGGAACCTCACGATGTCACGCGCTCATCCTTGACTTCAAGGACGGCCGCCTTTCGAACTTACAGAAAACGCATGCGGTTTATTTAACACGGGCCAAGGTTGCCGATAGGGTGCAGATCGAACGTGAATTCAGTCTCGAAATTCATCGAAATCATCGCCAAATTGTGTGTTACGAATTTCTTCTGATGAAGAAATCAATCCGCGGTGATTGTAATCACAGTTCAATACAAGGTCAACTGATTACCAGTTAATCAAGGAGTTGTTGAGAAATTTCGAGTTTTGATATCCAATTTCATTTTCATTGTTCATGAAGACAATGAAATAAGTTTCAAGTGGCAAGCGAAGTTTAAGCAAGTCGAGATGAAGTTGATCTGGATATGAATGGAAGATGATGTGAAGGGGAGGATTTTGAGAAAGGAAGTAAATGTGTCAGAAGTTATATCTTAGTACGATTGAAATTTAGATCGTAGGTTTGAGGAGGGGGACTTCCTTGCGGAATTTGGAGAATTTGAAGAACATGATAATCCTAGGGCAGAATCTTCCTGAAGTACGAGAGCCCTCAGATTGTAGTAGTCGATAGACACACATTCCACGGATAATTCATCACTGACAGAGGGAATTACTTCCAGACATAACGCGATAAAGTCTATTTAGACTTGAATTACATCTTTAATCAAATCATTAATCACATCGATAAAGTGACAAGAGGAATTAAAACGGTTTCAATTAAAAAACTATGTGAATGCTTTTAAATTTAAATTGCAGTGAGACTATTTGATAATAAAGCGGTGTGAAAAGCAATAGTGTTATGTTCTCCAAGAATTTCAAGACTAGAAGGCAAAAAAAGGTTGTAACTTTTGTGTTGAATAGCAAGAGAGAATAACAAATGGATCTGTAAATCTTGATAATACGAGTAGAAGAGATTCGAGATTTATAAGGAGAGGGATTAATAAAAAGGAGGAGGGTAAAGAAAGAAGAGGGAAGAAGAAATAAGAAAGCAGAGAGAAGAAATAATTAATAGGAAAATAATCAAAATAGGACAATTGAAAGTGTTTTAAAAAAAGGGGTATGTACTGCATAAGTGTGTCGTGCAGTTGTGGTGGAGTGGATAATGGTAGTGGAGAGAGATGAGATTGGCCTGGGAAAGTGGGAGCGAAGGAAGAGGAAAATCAGGATCAAAGAAGGTGGAACTTCGAAAGAAGAGATACAGCCATGTCATGGGAGTCCATCGCATCCAGAGATTACCACGGGTGAGTTTTAATTAACTGTCACAAATATTAACTAATTAATAAATCATCCGCAGGACGCAAGTTGATTGAATATGGAATTGCAATGTTTTATTAACTTCCTTACATCTTCGGTTAAAAAAATTACTAGAGTTTATAGTACAGGGTATTTATTAAATATTTGGTTGTTGAAAATATTTTGTATAGTTCAATATATTTTCAAAAAGGATAAGTTGAAATTTTTCTGAAATAATAGAGAATATATCGGAATATAAAATAATTTTATTTAAATTTCATTGGGATAATAGCATTTATTACTCTACAAAAAAAGGATTGCGTTTGTTGATAATTTTGGGCACTGATCATCGATATTATCCATTATCGATGCAAAAAAAATTTTTTTAATTGATATTTATGGACTAAAGTTCACTCTCTTGTTATTTTCTGCAACGATGCCTGCATTGACTAAGCATGTTCATTGTTTTGCTGGGAGCTCAAGAGCCACCGATACGCGATAATCGCATAGTTCCAAGCTAGTTGAATCACAAGAACGACATTTCTGTGGAAATAAAAGCCGGATTTTCGCTGCCGGACGTGAGAGATTGAAAATATTGGAAAACAGAGGAGAGTATACAAAGTTAGGATTATTGCTGAAGAGGATTTTTTATAAATTATTTATGTTGTAATTTATTGTGAATTATGAGAATATTCGAGCAAGGGGCCTTCATGAAATTTTGTTATTTATTGCGGATTTCATCAAGTTTAAATTGAATCATTTTCAATGAAATTATGCATACGCTATGAAGAGAGAATTAGAGTTGAGATTTAAATTTAAGTTGGTGTGAGTTTGACTTGGAAATATGAGGGAAAATATTTCGAGAAAAGGTGATTTTTCTGAAAAGTTTCTAATTTAAAATATGAATTAAAAGTACGAATATTATAAGGAGGAGTTTTGATGTTTAATTTCTCTGTGAAACTTACTCATTTAAGATTATTTAACATTAGTACTTTTCTCGTTATAACTTTTAACAATGGGTGTAGATACTAACAAGTCCCATAAGCATTGTTATAAGTGTTGCTTACATAAGAAAGAGTTAATTTGTCCCCGAGGATTCTTATTAATTTTTCACATCCATTAACTTTGTAGTTTTCTCTAATTATTTTTAATGTGAAGAGATTAAAAAAAATTAAATTCCTAACTTTAAGTCATGTTTGCAAATGAAACTTGCTTGGAAATCGTACCTTTGTGACAAGGTAACTGGATCGAGTTGTAATTAATTATTTCAAGTGGAAATGCGGATGCTACTATTTTACTTAAATAGTTTACAAACTAGTTTGATCATTTTCAAGTGATTGAATTAGAAGGTAGACTTTTCCATTAAATTCTAATACTAAAATTGCTCTTAAGGTACTTGCGATAAAATATCTTTAGAATTAAGAAATTAATTACATATTTATATTAATTAAATACCTAGAAATGTTGCCATTTTGAGAACTAGCCAATTCGAGTTTCCCTTTGTGATTAATTCTCTTTGAGTGTTTTTTTTTTTACTAAAAATATACAAGTGCTTTACATCAGCTCGAGCTTTTCAAACTTACAGCTACTTTTGCAAAACTCAAATAAAGTTGAGTCGAAGTTTCAAAAGCCATAGTTTTAAAAGAAAGAAAGGTTAATCTGAAATTCAAATTTTTATTCAGCATTTATATACTGCTCCTCGCGTCTTAACTTCTAAACTCCTTTTAAATTCCGGTAAATTCTTAATCATCATAATCTCTACAATATTTAAATGTAATGTATAGTTTCATATTTGAAAAGCGATTTGATGAAAGGATCGATTAATCCAGGAATTCAATTTTCTCTAATTTTCATCAATCTTTATAATATTATTTCTGGAAATACCTAGAGTAGAGAATATTTTTATTGGCAAATGAAAGAAAAATAAATCCGTTTTAATAGCATCCAGGGTTTTATATGACGCATTAAAATCTACCTATTATCGAAAGCTAATTTCAGGAAGTCTGATTAACGTATTTAAGATTTATCGGACCTTCATTCTTCATCCCTAATTTTAATTAAAGGTGAAAGAAAAACCCTTATTCTTAGAAAAAGAGAGTTATATTGATTAACTCTCGACTGAGAGGTTTTTACACAGAACTTCAGGGCCGTTGATTACTTCCGGTGGTTGCCTCCGAGCTTTTTTACTCATTGATTTCTTTAAATTTTAATGATAGTGCATTAAAATTTTCTAGCAAGAAACAAAAGCTGATAAAATGCTTCATTTTCTGTTCCTTCAAATAAGGTGAAAACATTGTTTTTGCTTTATGTATGCATCACTTACTCTGGAAATCTATTTAAGTAAAAATTCATCTAATTGGCAATCGTATATAAAATACTGAATATTATACAAACATGTCAAGCATCATTTCTTTTCCTTTTATAGCATATTATATTTCTCTGCGCATCTCACACATAATATCTGTACGTGCACCATTCTCTTCGAATTTATACTCCTGATGTGCAGCAACAATCAAAGTACAAGTGGAAGTTAGCGCTTTATCGAGGAAACTTTACGACGCGTATCTGTTCTCAAAAGCAGCACGTTCGTTTGTTGGTTTGTTACTGCTGTACACAAATTATCGACACTCTTTTTTCTACAGTGCAAAAGTTACACTTTATTTCAAATTAAAGGAAAACACATAAAAACAATAGTTTGCGGAAAGTAAAGTGTCATGAATTCTCATAAACCTGTCATGAAAGTTATAAATTCGCGCATGAATGTTTAACGGAAACCAGACAGAAGCCATAAAGAAATATTTTGATAGACTGTAAAACAGGATGCCTATTAATTTTCGCCCACGAAATTCCCGGTTATTTCTCAGCTGTAAATTATAATCAAATAAATTTAAAATTGTAATTGATTTTAAGACCAGAGCCGCTGTAAAATTTCTCCACGAGTTTTTCCCAAATTTTCTGTATATTGTGTACTTATTAATTTGCTTATTTATTTCCACGGCAGATATTTTCTTTTTTTGAAAATGTACGAAAGAATTTGTAGAATGCATTCTCGAGTGAAATGCCCTGAAATTTGCATACACTGCTCTGGTGGAGATGAAGGTTGGCATCTAGTTTAACTAGTTTACATTTACTTAATGACGCGTGATACAACCCAGACCGGAGTGAAGGTATTATTCACCCCGTTTTTCAGATTAAATCTCTCTTTTCTTTTTTACCTTACTTGACAATTTTTATTGTGTCTGACGCCTAACTACGGAATAAGTTAATTTTGTTACGATGGTCCGCAGCGGTCGCATTGCGGTAGGGCAGATGGCTGAGTTGGTTCGTACAAGGGTGAGCGATTCTATCTCGCTTTGCCTCCTTGATGTACAGTTTGCAAACTCAAACTTTGGGAAAGTAGCCAAGACACTTTATCTCAGTGTACTGTCCTCTCTTCTGAAAATAAATTAAGGAGACTGATGCATCTAACTCGAAGGAGGACCACATTAAACTCAAAATCTCGTCTAACTCGGTGGAAGTGTAAATTGAGGTGAAAAATCGCGAAGCTTTCATATATATACATTTCAAGAAAGAACGCGCGCTCCGCGCGTGCATTTATCTTCTTTTTAAATATTATATAATTTATTATATTTTATAAAATCTCTAATCTCTTAAAATCTATGTTAAACTTCGTGAAAATCTTTAAAAATTCCAAGAAACCTTTGACAACTTGTGAAATCGCTTAAAATTCGTGAACGTCTCTTAAAATTTTCAGAAACTTTTTGAGATTCTTTTAAATTCAACAATAACAATTCAAATGTCTTTTATATCCTTTAAAATCTATTAAAAGTATTAGAAACGTCTTCAAATTCCATGAAATCCTTAAAAATATTACGAAATCCTAGAAACCTTTTTAAATTCCATGACAAACTTTAAAATCTCTTAAAATTCCCAGAAAAATTCTTGAAATTTTACGGTAACATTTAAAATCTCTTTATATCTTTTATATCCCGTAAAAATATTACATAGAAATCTTATTAAATTCCATGAAATCCTTTAAAATTCTCACAGAATCATTAAATATCAGAAAAATCTCTTTGAAATCACTTGAAATTATTAGAAATCTCATAAAATCCCATTATCTCCCATGAAATCTTTAAAAATTCCATAAAATTCCCTTAAAATTCCTAGATTTTCAATGTACCTATTTTGAGTTTAGACTCGTGACAAAATGATTATTAACGAAACCAAATTCAATTCACGCGGAATTTACGATGCGGCAAATATCGATTGTCGAAAATCACTATCGATATTTAGACGACGAATCAGGAATGCGGAATAGGCGTTACGATATTTCGACTTGGACTCAATCATCTTTTTAGAATAGATATATAGATATAGACTATAATACCTATACTGCCTCGGGGGAACCATCTTCTGCCTTCAACTTTTCAATCTCAAATCAATGAATCCACTAATAGAATCAATAGTTGAACTGTTCTACCTGTGCCCCACAGAATATATAAAACTACATATCATACATTTTAATATTATATATTTTTGAAGTTTCAGCTTCTGTCAGAAAATTCATTCAATTAGGTAAATGCATTTTCAAAGCACTGAATGAAACATTTTTACATGGAAATTCAGTCAACTAATTTAATTCACGTCAAGTCTGCAGTGTTCTGCAAATTTGATTAGACCATTGTATAAATGAATCTTGCTAAGAGAAATTTCTGAAAAAAAACAATTTTCGAACGAAAGTTAATGGAAAAATTAAGTAAATAGACAAGATTCGTTAAATCTGACTCAAAATTGAATTATAACAACTCATTCAGCCAAAACTGGTAAATATTTAAATTGAGTGACTTAAATACCTCTCGGCTTTTTCAAGCGACATTCATTTTTCCCAACAGAATTCCCTTCCATTTTTCATTATTATAACCAAGCCAGCAAAATTAATTAACGCTTAGCGCAATTCCTTGACACAGACATAAATTCCGCAGATCTGCGGTTCCAGAAAAAGACTTATTCCAGATAGTGACCTAAATATTACTCAAGACATCTTTTTAAGCGACCGTAATTCCACAATTTTATTTTCCGGAAAAATATCAACCTTGGAAGAAAATAATAGAAGCGTAAACATAAATTAGAGTGAGTAGAAACCTGGTCCTGGTTACACTGACGCAAATGATATAATTACTGTGAAATATCTCTTTAGTCATTATCATGAAGTTAATGTGCATATTAATTTGTGGAAATATGCATTTGACGGCTGTGTTAAATGCCACTAATTTCTCGTTGGAAGACCTGAGAAACATACGAGATGCCATTGTCCCTTGACTCTCTATGTAATAAACAACTATGTACCATGTCCCTCAGCTTCTACAGTGATTCAGTACAATTCTCAAGAGAAGGTTGAAGGAGTTGTTGAAGCATCTTGCAAGTGACTATGTCTTCAGTACCGACGATAAATAACATTTCCCACATAGAACAAATGAACAGCGTACCCAAAATTACACAATAGGAAATTATCCTTCAGGCATCCAATTTCAAAATAATTATTCAATTATACTTGTCCTTGCAAAAATAAATTCACAGTAAAATAAAGTATAAGTAACTTTTTGGCATTAATCTATTCTAAAAAGATGATTGAGTCGAAGTCGAAATATCGTAACGCCTATTCCGCACTCCTGATTCGTCAATAGTGATTTTCGACAATCGATATTTGTCGAATCGTAAATTCCGCGTGAATTGAATTTGAAATTTTGAATTTGGTTTCGTTAATAATCATTTTTTCACGAGTGTAAACTCGAAATACATTGAAAATCTAGGAATTTTCAGGGAATTTTTAAAGATTTCATGGGAGATAATGGAACTTTAAATGTTATCATAGAATTTTAAAGAATTTCAAGAAGTTTCTGGGAATTTTTAGAGTTTTTCACGACTTTGATCAGATTTCAATCGGACTTGAAGGTACTTTTATGACTTTTAAAATATGTATTTTGTGGGATTTAAATAAGGAATTTAAAACTTTATAGGGAATTTTATTAAGGAATTTCAAAAGCCTTTTATGATTCTTAAAAAATTTGGTAGAATTTACAAAGATTTCGAAGGTTTTCGTCAAATTTTAAGGGTTTTCAAGAAATTTTTCGATTTTTAAAAGATATTGGGGAGTTTTTATGGATTTGAGGGAGTTTTATGAGATTTATAATAATTTCCTTAAAAGTATTTAAAGAGATTTTTCTGTTTTTTAAAAGATTTTGTGAAATTTTAAAGGATTTCATGGAATTTGATAAGATTTCTAATGATTTTCAGGGATTTTAAATGTAAAGGAATTTTAAGAGGTTTCTAGGAATTTTTAGAGATTTTCATGAATTTTAACGTGGATTTGAAAAGATTTATGATCTTGAAAATTTTCGTAGAATTTTAAGAGATTTCAAGATATTTCGTGAAATTTTAAAGGAATTCATGTAATTTTAAGAAGTTTTAGAGAATATTAAGGGATTCTAAATATTTTTAAATTATGAGGATTTTAAAAAGTTGTTTAAGAATTTTAAAAGATTTTGACGAATTCTATGTAATATTTTTAAGGGTATAAAGAAAGTTTAACTGTTACCGTAAAATTTCAAGAATTTTTCTGGGAATTTTAAGAGATTTTCATGAATTTTAAAGTAGATTTCAGGAAAACTTATGAGTTTGAAAATTTTTCTGGAATTTTGTAAGGTTTTCATGGAATTTGAAGATATTTCTAATACTTTTAATGGATTTTAAAGAATATAAAAGGGATTTGAATTATTATAATTGAATTTAAAAGAATCTCAAGAAGTTTCTGAAAATTTTAAGAGATTTTCACGAAGTTTAACATAGATTTTAAGAGATTAGAGAAATAAAATATAATAAATTCGTTGTTGTATAATATATATTTCTTATATATATATATATATTATAACAATTATTACTTTCGTATAACACATTTTATACCAGCTTCAAAATGTATATTCGACTTTTATTATGAATGAATAATTCTTGCAAAAGGTATGTATACGAAATTTTAGAAATGTAGATGGTTCGCGAAATGTAACGGCAGGGAAATGGGTGGAATTTAATGAAACTGGGAAGAGCATTACGTGATAGGAATAGAGGGCATACAAACTCTCGGTCCAGAATTTCAAAAGCTACAGAGCTAGCAAAATAGACAATAGACCGACTCGCTTCATTGTCTCTTTTCGAAATAATACAAATGACACTTAACATGCAAGCATCCGCATTTATAACACTTCGACGTATGTTAAGTTTGCTAATTCTAAACTCGAACTTATCGTTACAAAATTAAACTGAAGATTCTTATAATTTTAAGTTCGTATCACAAAGTTAAGAAATCTCGCCGAACGATTGCAAACAAGGATCCATAAAACTACTAAACTTTGATGGCGCAAGATACCGAAAATTCTCTGCTATTGCAAATGATTGTGAAATAAAAAAGATACAGTAGCCAATAAAATGTCACGCTCTGGTAACGCTGAACATGAACCACCCATGAAGGGATAATTATTTCGTAGTTTAGGGGTCATTTATAAAATATTTACGATAAAATTTCATTGAATGTTTCAGAGGCTCGCCCAGTCATCAATTATCAATAACAGCATTGCTGGGGAGTCCAGATGGTTCTCGACATCCTCTCGATGTTTACGAATTTGCAGAAGAAGATTATCAGCAGCTCGAAAACGGAAATGGCCCACATCACAATTCCAGAACCAGCATCGGTATATGGGAGTGTCTCATGAGCTGCAGACATCGATTTGATCAACAATTGGCGAGAAGAAGGGTGAGTAAAATCTACTAATCCAAGTTTCCAGTTCGTTAAATCGGCCATTTCTCTTCTCAAACAATTCGTAATGAGCAAATCTTCTGGAATTAAGCTTTTACACATTATTCTTTACATTTATCAATGAACCCTTTCCAATGTATGTAAGTCCTATAATTATAATGCGTTTGCTACTATTTTTACATGACGCTTTTACATATATTCTTATTACGCACCTGAACTTTATAAATTGAAGCCTATTTTTATTAAGTATGGGTCAGCGGATAAAGATTAAAGTCTCCCTTCAGGGTCATTCATGCGTAAAACTGAATCTCTTTCTTACTTCACTCAAGCAGAATATAAGACGTCGCTTTTCTCTTTATTCAAATCCCTAGGTGAAGATACGAGTGGGAGATAATTAACTCACCCTGCACTTCACCAGAATCGACCCTTTCTTCAGTTTCCCACAACTTTATTAGGACTGAACCTTTTTTCCCCTCATTTTCTGAGATAGAGTTTCTTCATTTAATATGAATATGTTCACGAATTTATTTTACGAATAAAACGGCAATATTATACGAATGAAATGTATGGATGCGAACACTTCATGATTATATTATATTAAATTTATTGCTGATTATTATTATTCGCACACTTTTATGTTTGGCTGCCTTAATTTAATATTCAAGTCTTGTTTCTCGCCTGTTTGATGCATTCGGTCCTTACGGAATGCGAACGTGACGAGACTCGATAAAAATCATATCACGACTTTTGAAAGAAGTTGGAAAAGTGTGAACTTTGTTTATTAAACTTCCGAAAATTGATGCGTCTATTCTAATTTCCGTATTTACTGCAAAATGCGCTCAGAACAAGAACAAAGACTCAAGGGCAATTATTTTCCAGATAACTTTCCCTCCTATAACGTAAGTTGCTGCTTACTGAAGTTTGAAATTGCATCTAACCACCATTAAACCTTTTCTGAAGTCTTTCCTACCTTTTCCTGCGACCTCGTTGAAAAATAGAAGATAGCACCTTTTCAATTTCACTCATCAAAATAATGTATTTTTCTATATTTTTAATATAATTTCTATTATACACATATTTATATTATATATTAATAGTAAATTTGCTTATTAATTCAATTTTCCTTACATTATACCTATTTTCATTGAACGATAATATCGATTCCAGGTGAGGATGTGGTTCTCATAAATTTTAATTGCATTTATCTACTCAAGCTGTTGATCTAGATCTAAATCCAAGGAGGCGAATTCGAGTGAATTCACATATGCTTAATTCAACTCAATCCAATAGAATTAAACTGATATCAAGCCAGTGTAATTGGATTTAAAAAATGACTCATTGTCTATATGATAAAAAATATGACACAAGTATACTTTTCAAATGTATTTGATACCCCTAGAAATTATTCCACATGCGTTTATTTCAAGATAAATTTGTGATCTGTAAATTCATAGATTTGTAAAGATTTTTTTCGGCTCTTTGTTAAAAAAATACTTCACCTACCTTATTTTTTTTTATGAAAGCCAAGGGTCGAGAAAGGAGAGACTTTTTAAGCGGAAGTAACTTTCCCCTCGTTTTTCATCCACCCTTGATATCTTTGGGTAGGGTTCGTGCTCGTGCGTATAAATGACGTCGATAACATCAGTCTAATGTTCCTTCAAATATCCAGCATCCTTCGCGTGCCTTATCCTTGCCCTATTGCTGCAAAGCACTAGTCGTTTATCTGTATACAAAACTTTTCGCTACTAGGTCGAAGGTGGCAGATATTTGTGATAACATAAACGAAAATCGATTTCTGGATTGCGAGTGATGTGACCAGTCAGATAAATAAAGCAGTTCAACTGATACCTGATTTGCGGACTGACGTGACTGAATTTGAAAATTGATTCTTCATTCTCCGATATCCACACGCTCATTCGTAACGAAGCATTTCGCTTCAAAAACAAATGAAAAGTAATTTTGGAATTTTGGAAAATTTTAAAGTTTAATTTTAACTTTTAAAGTTAATTCAGATTAATTTTTCACGTTGCTAATTTGAAATTTTTCCTTAAATTTAAAATAAATCCAATGTTGAGAGTTTCTATTTTTATAATTTTTGAACTGGAACAAAAAATTAGCATTGAATCATGAAAATATTGTATTAAAGGCAATATTTTCTTGAAGCGATAGAAAAACAGTCAATAAGTTGAACTGACTCTGAAATGAAAGAAAAATTGACGAGGACGAAGGTCTCAATTCTTGGACTATGTCGATTGTGAAAGTTCACTCGGCATTTGTAGCTTAAAGGAATGAAAAGGCAATTGCACTCCATTTCAAAGTTTACAAATATCAGGAAGTGATTCACAGAACTGGAAAACGACTCCTGACGTACCTAATATTATTCTCTCCTTTTCAGTCATTTTTTTATCGGATCAAGAAAAATCGCTCTACTTTGAAAATTCACAGAAGCAAATAAGGAAAGAATACGAAGCGACGAGCTTTTCAGACCCAATTTAGGATATAATGCTCTTTTTATCTTTGTATGACTTATAGCAAAAATATGCAGAAGGAGGTAAATGAAATACGAGAAAATTGGGAAAAAGGAGCTTTTATTTTACAATTTTTAAACTCGGACATTGAAATGAAGTGCATCATATGCAGATTAATAAAGTGAGATGTCGCTGTATATATAAAAAGCTGCGATGGTAAAAATGCGACGTGATTATACACCACTTCATGCATCAAATGAAAATTAACGATCGTGAAAAGCGATTGTCGTTTTCCATTATAAGCTGCTTCGGAATAATAGTATACGATTTTTTTCTTAGAAGTAATTTTTATCATTTGATTGCATGGATAATTTTTATCTGACAGTGGATAAAAAATATAGTTTTCAATTATTTTAGAGGACTGCTTCATTTCTATCTGAAATTAGAAAAGTCCCTGGGATTTTCTGTGTTTGGTTTCCAGACATTACAGTATTATGAACGGCAAGTTCGCGTTTATTTATACATGACTATCGCGACGAAAGTAGT
Source organism: Synergus japonicus (assembly GCA_900474275.1). NCBI lineage: Eukaryota > Metazoa > Arthropoda > Insecta > Hymenoptera > Cynipidae > Synergus > Synergus japonicus. The sequence continues at coordinate 66,022 of UCOH01012139.1, forward strand.
TTACGAGATAGAAAGTTCAGGGCTAAATCGATATGGCCTTGTTCACCCTTGGACGATGAGTCCTTACACCATGACCCGTCTTCAGTGATAGCTCCATTGAACACGTAAATTAGAAACCACGCCCTGTTATCCTTGTTTCCAGTTCATCACGTGCATGATCCTTGCTGCTTGCTCACTCATATACATATATATATATATATATATATGTATAAACGACATTCAATCACTTTTATCGACGATATGAATACCCCAACGTGAATTCTGCAATTTTACAAAATTGAAGTTTTAAGAATTGGGAATTGCAATTCTCAGTGCCCTTCAAAGTGCTCTTCATATTTTTATAAACAATAGAGAATTATTTTTTATTCCAAGACAGAAAATAATAGGATTGCATAATTCTTTGTGTGAAAGAAGTCTTTTTACATAGCGAACATCATCTATATTAATATCTGTTATTTTTGAAATAATGTAGCCCGCGAAACAATAAAGAATAAGAGTTTCACTCAACAATCCACTGAGAATTTATTCCGCATTTGAAATAAAAACAGAACAGAAAGAAAATTTTTCTAAGATTCGAGTGAGGGACTTTGTTACAAAGTTAATTGCAGTGTCCATCATAAAAACTATAAATCCTTAGAATATAGTAATAGACCGAAAAAATAGAAACTTTTCTGTCCTGGTCAAATAAAACTGCAATAAAAGAGCTAACTTTTTCCTTTATTGTAGAGCATTCGAACTTGACTAGAATTGTAAAACCCTTACTATAAACGTTAAAGTAAGCTTTACTATAAAATTTTCTTCGTGGAAAAGTAATATAAATGATCCTTTATAGGATATAACATAAACTTTTATCCCAGTATATATGAAATCGGTGGGATCTATCTTGAAAAAATTACAGAACCCTTTTTTTTATTGTTAACAGCATCATTTAATTCATTTTATTCGTCTTCATCTTTTTTATTGCTAATAATTATTTTCTTTATGTGATTTATTAAAACATGTGTCTCAAGAAAACGTTTTTCTAATTGGAGGAATGAAATCTGTTAAAACTACCCATCTCTCTCAGTTTTGCTCCGAAGAACAATTTATTTGCGTCTGTTTTAAGCTCAAATTACACGATAAAGATCCTTTTTTTTGTAGATTCGTTTCTAACTTTAATTGCTCTAGTCTGGATGAAAAGAAAAAGCTCTTTAATGGAACTCTCCAAAATTCGTCTAATGAGATTTATCTCCCTGAATTAAAGTTATGCGTTTTTATTCATTATATAATTTTCCTTTGTGAATGAAAGGATATAGTAACTTGTGTAAAAAGTAAAAAGAAAATCGTAAAATTAAAAATAAATAAATAAATAAATAATTAAAACAATTCATTTGTATAAAATAAACACTGTCTCGAATTTTCTTATTCTATTATACATTTACTTGAGTATGGAAATAAGAGGATGCGCAATGTATACTTTGAGAAGTTGATAATGGAAGCACTCTTCTGTTTTTTTTTTTTTTTTTGCAGGTAGAACAGGGATTAAAATTATATCGAGCTCACAAACAACAAGCTGCTGTTCGCAAATGGAGAGGCGCCCTAAAAAGTATCAGACAGCGCGAAGACAAATTTTCTCTGCTTGGCTACCTCTACCAGGCTTACATGGATTGGGGAAAATACAGGTAATAAATCATGTCCGACTTCTTCTTTTCAACCCTGTCCATTAAGTACCAACAGCTAGATAATTTTCCTTTTTATTTGCGCTTCCGTAGACTTCCTGTTCGAAATATATAGCATTCATTCTTCGCATAAATCATGAGATTTTATTTTTTGCTTGAAGATTCAAATCTAATATACACAAGCAAGATTGTTTGCCTGCACTCAGATTTATTATCATGAAGCAGACAAATAATTGAATGAAAGAGAGAAATAAATACAACTCTCTGTCTATTCTGTACATTCCATTGTGAAATGAATAGCGTTTTATTAAAAATCTTATATATGTATAGGATGAATCACATTGGATTTCACCTTATTTTTTATTTCTTCGTTATTGCTTTTATCTTATTTTATTGAACAAAAGCTTCTAAATGCTTAAAATCTAAAAATAATTTGAAGGTTTTGAAGACTTAAGTAAAAGAATTTCTCGCAGAAATTAGATTAGCTTACTATAGCGGGAGAAGCTAAATATTATATTCAGCGACCTTCTTTGCAGCCCACACACACAGTACAAAAGTACCGGCTGTCATATATTTGCATCGTATAATTAATACAGAAATTTTTCTTACTAGACTTACGTATACTCTTTAACGAATTTCTATTAATATTTATAACATTGTAATATTTTATAAAACAGGCTATAGCTATGAATTACTCTGGAATTACAATATCATGTTAAAATGATATTCAACACATTTTTTTCCATAATTCCAAACTGATAACTTTGCTCTGCACGAATATTTAATTTCACGTGTATTTCTATCATCATAGCTCATTTAAATTCTAGTAGAACATTTTTAGCGAATTTGAGGAATTTCAGATTCATTTTTCACGTTTTCATCAAATTCTTGTACATGTAATTTAATTAAAATCAGAACTGGGAGACCATAAATCCTCCCTTCAACTGAATTGCAATCCAATTAATATTCAACGGATTGAATCGCCTTCATTTGCCTTATAAATACTGTCTCAATTTTCAATTTTTGAAATTAAAAATTCGTTTAAGCCTAAGAATGGTCGTCGATTCGTGAGATATATCAAATAAATTAGAGACACATGAAATGCCAATAACAGCTGCGTTTACTTATCACGATTCACAATTAGTTTCTACCTAGAAATAAACTAAACCCGTTTCGAAGTTTCAACGAGCAATGTCGAGACGAGATCCAATCAGTATCACGGAAATTAGCACTAGGTAGTCAATCAACTGACAAAAAGCATTGGAGTTGAAACTTCGTTTCTCTCCAAACGAATTACTATATAGATCCAGAAAAATTCAACTTCGTGTCTGTTACGTAAAGGGATGTTCTAGAATAGAAGAGTAAATAAAATTTCACGTCTTGCCATTTTCATTCTGAGTGGAAAATAATGAAAAAGAAGAGGTATCATGTTTCATTAAATTTAATAATAGGGATCGTAATGTTGCACAGTAATTAAGTATCTTTAACTGCATAAATATTTTTGAAAGATCAAGTCTGTCCGTGATCATTCACGCAAATCTCGACGGGATTTTATTTTCAGAGATAGCAATCTTCAGATAAGATTATTATATACGGCAAAAAGCCTTTCTCGTAAAATAACTATTCCAACTCCCTGGGCGTCGATGAGGATTTTCCATTATTCTGTAAAAAATACTAGACATAAATCTTTAGATTGTGGAAGAGCATCTGAAAGTCTTAAATTTTCATGATACATACAAATAAATTTACAATAAAAAATTGTTTTCCGGAATAGAATATCATTCCATGAATCTTTTCATCTGGAAGCTTTAAAAATTGATAGGAAATATTAAATGTAGGCATTTTTCATCTTTAATATTCAGAAGATACGAATCAATATTTTTTCGTTCTTCTAGAGACAGCATAGACTTTGGACAGAGACAGCTTTGTATCTCAGAAGAATTAGACTCCCCTAATATGAGAGCCGAGGCGTACTTGAATCTCGCAAGAGCTCATGAAAGACTCGGTGCTTTGGACAGAGCTTTAGCTTTTGCCAGACACAGGTACTCATTTAGCATAATTAAAATTTCGTAATCTCATTCATCATATTCAATAAGGGGCCATCCATAAATTACTTAATAACTTCTCCTCCATTCTTTACCCCCCCCCCTAATTTATAGAAGGCCTCTTAGTAATTGAATCCTTTATGAAATAAAATTTAATTACGTAATTATGTATCCTGTAGTTTATACAACGAATGTGATCAGTGTGCAACTGCTGGATTGGTTCACCTGACAGTAGGAAGGGTTCATTTGGAACTAGCTGGATTTTGCAAAGCTCTCGAGGCTTTCCAAAGGGCTCATAAAATTGCACATTCTATTCAGGATCCATCTTTAGAATTACAGGTGTAATTCATTTTTATCTTAATGTACTTTTGTATTACTGAGAACAAGTGCATATGACTGTAATAACAAGTGGATGTAAATTTTTTTTTAATCTCTCAGGTTTTCGAGAGTTTCTACTAAAAAATTAATTTTTCACTGCAGGTGTATGTTGGATTATCAGAATTATTCTGCAGATTACAAGATGGAGACAAAAGTGCCAGATATGCATCTAGAGCTTATGATTTGTCTAGGAGCTTGCAATTAGGGGATTTGAATTCCAGACATCATCGAGCTGCATTGCTACAAATGGCAGCTGCACTGAGGAAGAAGGGAGAACTAGGAGATGCTCATGATTATTGCTCGGTAATCCAATTAAACTGTTACATGTAATAAACTAACATTCCTATCTATTCAGATTTTCGAAAGAACTACAGAATCGGCTTGGAAAGAAAAAAAAAATATATATATATATACACATTTATTTGTTTTTACAGGAAGCAACAAGGCTGTCTCTTGTTTCTGGGGATCAAGCCAGTTATGCAAGAAGTATACGTATCATGGGAGATATTTATAGAAAAAAGTCCGATATAAATGTAAGCATCTATTGTCATAAGAGTTATTTTCGTCAGCTACTTGTCTTTGTAAATTAATCCCTGTAATTAATTAATAAAAGATAATTTAATTAGCTTTTAGATAGCTTATAGCTTATAGATTTGCTTTCACTGATGTAGCTCTAGTTTTTAGTTTAGTAACAGCTCATAATTAGCCTTTAGTTGACACATAGTTTGCCTAGAAATAGAAAAAGTAATAAAGTCTGAAATGAAGTTGGAAATATTGCAGAAGGCGTTTCGCCAATACGAAAGTGCCATGGGATCAGCTGCAGCCACTGGTGATCGTTTGTGTCAAATGGAAGCTATGGATGGTGCAGCAAGGTGTCTCGAAGTACTCAGGTTACAACACAAAATTTGCAATTGCAGACCTCTGGAATTTAATACTCGATTATTGGAAGTTGCTGGTTCAGTTGGTGCAAAGGTACTATTTTTACATTGAGAATCACCAATAATTGGTACCCATTCAATTCAATCGTGTGATGGAAATTAAGTAGATAATTCAGTAAATCGAGCTTTATTAAAAATTAATTTTTATTCTCTGACTGTTATTGCTTCTGGCTTTAGTGAATTTAAATAATTAATTAAATTTTAATTCAGTTGCGATTACATTTTAATCTCAGAATTTGTTATTCCAGATATTTCAGTCGTCACTTATTCAAATTCTTTTCAATCATTTAAAATTGACATAATGTTTTTGTATTCACAGCTCTTGGTAAGAACAGTGAGATGCAGGTTATCGCGAATCTATGGTTCCTTGGGGGATGAAGAACAAAAAAACCATCATGAAAGATTGGCAGCTACGATGGAAGAGGATTTGGAATTACGTTGTGGTAGTTGTAATGAACCTTTTGGCTTAGAAGCTGACTCTCTGGAGGCTTTGCCTTGCTCACATATATTACACGCCAGGTAAATTTAAAAAACATGAGATTTAATTAAAATTTAATTAATTTTAATCTTTATTGACAGAAAACATTTTGAGGTGCATAAAAAATGAATTAACTTTCCAGGTGCGCACATGACATTTTAAAACGTCGAGACAAGAAGAAAAAACGTTTGTGTCCCGATTGTCATAAATCCGTAAGTTCTCGACTGTATCTTCACTGCGATGATCCTCATGGCATGAATCCTTTGAATCACAGTTCCTTAAGTTTGGCATCGCTACGGGCCAGTAGCCTTGCAACTCTGGAAGATTGTCACGCGACAAGCAGTGTTTAAAAAAAATAATTCGAACAAAATACGTGCCAATGGGTTTACGGGTACTTAGGGCTTTGTACAAACTAATCGACGTACGTTGCAACGATTTTACAGAGGTGGAATTTTTCAAAGAATTCTTTTTATGAATTTATATAAAGAGCATCAAGAATGTTATACTCCACATATTTCAACATTCTAAAAATTTTATAGTCCTTTTGCGTATAAAATGAGATTCTTTACTCTATTTTTCATGATTTATTTATAAGTTGTTCCTTTTTTCTAAAGGATCAGTGAAAAGTGGGTCACTGGATCAATAATATTTTTCACTGATTAATCAGTGAATTTGACTGATTTTCTTCAGTCAAAACCTCTTACTTGATTCAATGACCCATGAATTTAATGTTCGCGCTACAGTTGCCAAAGAGATAAAAGTATTTATTATGTTTCGTCATAATGATTTTCGATTATTTTACCTCATATTTTTATATTAATAGAATTTACTTTTGTTAGGAGAATCAATAATAGTACGCGGTAAATTGTACAAAATGAAAAAGAGAAAGAAAGTAAGACTGGAAACGGTGCGTGATTTTAGTTACAATATCTCCCGAAGAGTTCCTATTTTTAATTAAATTTGGTTTTTTTTGTCATAAGACATTTTTCATTATCAAGAGATTAAATTTTAGTATATTTCCATCAAGTTTCCTTGATCTATACAATATAAATAATTGAAAAGACTCTTAGTTTAAGTTTAATCAATATTCCTGTGGAAGCAAGCGTTATTAACGCCCTCCCGTGGAAAACAAATCTCTGAAGAGAATAAAGATCTTCTTTTTTAACAAAAGTAAATAAAACTACCTATGGATCAATTACTATACTTTATTTCGAATAATAATAATTTATGAAATTGTGAATTTCACATAAGGATGTTAAAACTGATCCTTCACTGATAATTGTTACATGTCGAGAAAAAATAGTGAGCCAAAATATAATAAAACTTTCAAGCTTTGAAGAGCATGAATCCTTGTTAGTTGTTAATATTTGCTATAGTACGTGGGTTTTTAAGTGTAAGTAATAAATTATCGAAACAATGTGTGGTATTTTACTATCAGAGGGGTTATTTAGAAAAGGAAATTAAATCGAAAGTTGCAAAAAGCGAAAGAGTCTAATTTATAATATTTATCTATCATAGAGCACTTCAATAGCAACTAAAAATTGTAATTTGTATAGGTAAATCTTATGTAGAAATATTTAAAACTCACTGCCGTAGGTTTTATCGTTTCGAATCCTTGACAATCCCACTCTGAAAATAAGTGCGTAATTAGAGGCCTGCAACTTTCATTTGGCAGATATAGATTGTTACAAAAAAATAATGTTCTATTTACTCTAATTGAAAATTATTTTCCGTTTTATAATAAAATTATCAGCCTCAAATTTGGCATTGGGATAATTATTGCTTCCTTCAGCGTAAGGACTGTAGTAATTTTTTATTATTTTCGCAGTGAGAGATTGAAAAACATTCCATATTTTAACAACTCAGTTCTTCCTGTTAATCGATCAATTAATTCGTTTACTCAGTATTGAAGTATTTTTTATAGTGTCTTTTCTAAGTTTAAATACATTTTTTCATTGTTTGTAAAATAGTATTTTTTAGTAAACTAATTAAATGAAGGTAACACAATCTATATTCTAGATTTAGCATATCTACGTACGTCAAAGAAAGTAAATTAATGAACCTTCCATTCCCATTCTATCTGTTTAAATGGAAATATTGTTTGATTTTATTTAAAAGTTTCTACTTTTTTATTAGAATGGGAACAAGAAAACGTGCGATTTTTAATAAAGCTTACTAAAATAATTTAATAAATTTAATTAGTTTTGAGAGAAAACAATTATAGTCTTAATCACTTTGCTCAGCCTGTCTTCGTTTCCACGAATTATGAAGCCTGTATCTGTAAAAATGTATTTTAGGGATGTGAATAGAGAATCAATAAAAGGCTGTAATAATTCTTGATCGTCAACAATTGTATGAGCTAAGTCAATGAATGTGATACTAATAATCGTGGAAACGTCGTCTTTATAACAAAAAAAAAAAAAGATAAAAATGTATTTTTTTTATTTATTTTATCCTTTGCACTCCAAAGTGTAGTTAACATTAAGAAAAACGACGATAATATTTAGCGATGTTCCCACAATTTTTAATGATTGTAGACAAACAAAAAAGCAAATACTCGAAAAAAAAATTGAAGAATGGAACTTAAAAAAAATGTTCATGTGCACCAGAAATCATAATGAGATACGAAAAAAGATGGATGATATATTAACAATATTCATTCAAGTTATTGTAAAAAAAATATATTACGACTTATAAGCAATTACTTCAGTGCGTTTGCTGTGAAAATTTTATTAGTGGAGTAATTCAAATGCAATTAATGTTACGAGAATAAATAATAATACTGTTTTACGAAAGGTGCTACTTATTTTATTTAAATAATTCCACTGTAAAAAAGCGTCCATTATAACCAATGTAAATACTTTATTAAAATAAGTTACAAAATTATATTGGACACGGTAGCGTAATGAGTACAATGATTAAAATTTTAGCTTGATTTTGTACAGTTGCGAGATATATTACAATAATTCTATCGTGAAAAACTGGAAGCTAGGGAGTAAAATTTATCTGCAAGAAAAAGGTCGATTTTCGTTAATACAATGTACAAGATAGAATGTGTTGGTCTACTCAAGAGCTAAAATTCCTGATATAATTTTCTACTTAAATGTGGTAAGGATATAAAATTAACAGTCACATCGGTTTTTTTTTCAATTACGTCAAACACACATTGCGAAAAACTGCAGCGGACGAGTTGACAATTAATTTTAGTAATCGTAACGAAATACAATCTATAATACAGCACAGTACAATTAAATAAATAGATCTAACGGACGAAGCGAAATCCAATTAGGAATATGAAATTTAATTTCTTCGCTCGATAATTTCAATTCTTCGAATTTAATTCTTAATTCTGACTGCTTAATCACGGAATTCGTACCATCTCGTTAAGAGCAATTTTAAAGTTCCAGCTTAAGTACTCAAATCGAAAGACGTAGATTCCTTGCACATTGTATCGCAATGACAATGGCAAATTCCAAATTTACCTTATAATGAGAATTAAAATAATATAATACTTTAAAGCACCCTTCTCTCATCATCATTTATCATCTCATTCCTTTTTTTTTTCATTATCATCGCCTCAAACTTAATTGACATTCTGTCAGAGAGCAATTCGCATTAAAATAATGCCCCAACTGCAATAATCAAATGTCACTTTCCAAGGACTTGTACTTTCTTTTCTTAGTTACTGTACAATTTCTAGTCTTTCCAGGCTCTGTACAAATCTAACGCCTTACTACTCTATATCACATCCTTCGTTCATTCCACCTCCTCTTTATCTAACACTGATGGTACAGAATATGTATCTCTTAAGTCTCATATCATTAAGTGTCATATCACGTTTCAGTTTCCGTTTCGGTTTCAGAATTTCAGTTTCAAGATCATCTGATTCAATAATCTTGCTGATCATTCTACTTTCTACGAACAACTGATGTCATGACTCCTTCTCATGGAGTCGAGAATTGTAATCAGAGTAAATGCTATATAACTCAGTCCAGGTCTGCGACCTTTCTTTTAATTCCTCCATCTGGTCCTGAGATGATGAGCTTTTCCTTTAGGTATTGGTAGTTTCTTAGCCTTGATGCCGCATAATCCTTTAAAAAAAGGAGGACTATTACTTTAACTGTTTTCCATGAAAACTTGGTTTATAAACTTCTAAATACTATTTTGTAAACTTACCCAGTACCCGAATGGAATTTGTGACAATTTGGCGTTGACAACACTCCACAATCCCCAGAAAAGGTGACTGGCCAATGAGAAAAGCCTAATTTCTGCCATCATTTTATCCTCTTCAACCTGGCCCTCTTTACCCATTGTCCTCAGGTAACATCTAATGAAATTGAGCTGTTGAAAAAGAAACAATATCATTAATATAGGATAACCAGAGAAATGAAATTTCTAATACTATTCAAGTGAACTTTCTCCAACCGATTAATGAAAACTTTAATTTGATTAACAATGGTGAAGAAATATTCACAAAAGCACATATTTATAGAAGAATTTATCGAATATTTCTTAAAAAATGTACTGTTAATTTCGAAAATTCTCAATAAATGATGTGCTTTATAATTTAATTTAAAATACAAATTTAACAATTGAAAAAAAAGAAAAAATTTTAAGTTATAAATATTATTTCAAACAAAAAATTTAATTTTTTATCAGAAAATAAGAATTTTATACAGATATTTTGAGAAGTCTGCAGTGAGACAAGTTTTTGGTGTATTAGGTATCGTTAGATCACTAAAAAAATAAAAATTTAAAATAGTAGAATTTAAATATACCAATAAAAAATTTAATTAAATTAAAATCCTAGTATAGCATTAGAATTGAAGTAATGAATTTTACATTTTATGTAATTTTAACAAAGTCCCAATTAAACGAAAAATTTGTTTAAAGAAATAATTAATATAATCTCATATTTAATTATGCATTTGAACTCATTGATTTAAAGTGTAGAAATTTGATCAATTGAAATTTTATTGATTAATAAACTGATTGAAAAATGAGTAATGACTAGAAATATGAAAATGTTTTACAAATTATAATCGAGAATTTGAAATGCAGTATTGTTACCAAACCAAAAATGCAAAGAAATATTAATTAAAGAGGAGATTCATAATATACTGGAGTAATATTGGGTTTTGTTAAAAAAGTCGATTAATTGAGACTCAGTCAGACAAAACAAAACGATAAAAAAGCGTAAAGTAAAAAAGCCTCTGATGAAAATAGAAGAAATGGTGAAACGTTATAAATTTAAGTCGTTGTATCATTGTAATTAATTGAAAAAAATCAAACATCTACAATTTCATGGGATATTAAGTCAGAATCTCACTTTTTGAGATAAACAGTGACATGGTATAGCAACTTGACCATTCTTTTGGATTGGACGAAGTTTTTTGTGCTTTGGCCATTAGCGAATGCCTCAAATTGCAGTTTCGTACTTTTTTGCCACGCGAATAGGCAGCAGTACATTAATCGGATTACGAGGATTAAGAATTGACTATTGAGAGTGCGTGTAGAGGTACTCTATAATGTTGCAGATTCACAGGTGCCGGCCATGATTGGTGAGGCCATGATGATAGCATCGGTTGCTCGGGTTCCCACGCACAGCGAAAGTCGGGATCCAGTACTCAGGGCAGTTTCATTTGCCCCCCAAATTGTTGAATGGAGACATCAGCCTTGTCTCAGAGATATGTGGTCCTGTGAAACTAATACATACACACGCAACACACACCAAGGTGTCCTACCCTCCCCTAACTAACTCAGCCTACCCTAACGCCTTTTTTTATTTTTATCCAAAAGGCACTAGCTTTAAAAGAAAAGTATCAAATGCGACTCGAAAATACTCAAAAATATACATTTACTGAAGGATGAATTAAAAGTGACCATTCGTAAATTATGTAACATCTTTTTTGTTGCGGTGAAAAGATTTTTAAATTTGTTAAATAGGAGGGGGAAATGTTACAATTTTTATATGGGAGGAAGGGTATATCCAGTTCCACACTGTTATGCAATTTAATTTAAAGGATTTTTCATATATTTGTTGCAACTTGGGGGAGGGGTGAGGCATAAAATAGGGTGAAAGAGTGTTACGTAATTTATGAAAGGCCCAAAAAAAATATTCTACACAAAAATTATATAAGTTTGATAAATGAAATGAGTGAAGAATAAGAAATGAATGATATACTACTAGATTATTGAATAAACTCGACAAAGTTTAATGAAATTTAAAATAATATCCAAGATCAAATGAAAAGCTTTTGGATTCTTTAAAGTTATCATCAAGGTACTGTTTTTCTCAAAAACAAATACCTGATAGAAAGCTAGGCATATCGCGATATGCGCACAATTATAAATCGGACTCTAAATGTTGATCAACGATGTTGGAAAAATTGGAAGTGTTTCTTACCCAGGCTTCTCACTTGTTTTCTCCCAACCCCCCCATTTGAGACTTACCTTTTGCTCTCTCGTGGGGCCATTTCCTGGTCTCTCTTTGAAAAAAGGGTAGTCGGCTGCTGTGTAGTCATACTGCCATTCTGCAAAGTGATTAGCGACGTCGAAGCCTCTGTAGTTGTATGAACAGTACTCAAAATCTATGAGTACTAGTTCGGGTTTTGAGGTATTTTGACGCAAGAGGATGTTACCCTCCTGCATGTCGTTATGACAAAAAACCACTGGGTGCTTCTGTTGTGTCACCAACGATCTGAAAATAAAAAATCCACATTAGAAAGCACACCCAAATTTTATACAAAATTCTGTCAGGGTATTATATAGGCTTAAAGGCTTCATAGTCAACTGTCTGTGAGGTGGTACCTAAATAATATATATATATATATATATATATATATAATTGATAAGGAGATACTTACTTGTACCACTGAATTTCATGTTCAAGATCAAACGACTTAATGGCTTTGACATTTTCAAGTTGCATAGAGTCGATATCTTCAATGTTCTCCAAAATATTCGTTGCAGTGTCGAGCCACTTGTCCATGGTGTCCCACATCCAGGAGGGCTCTTTGCTAATTGGTACCTGCATTTTATGGATCATCGCCATCTTTTCTGCAATCAACGAACTTAATGTAGCATCAGCCAACTCTTTTGTAAGAAGAGGACGAGCGGGTATGTATTCTTCAATCCTTCCACCAGGGAAAATACCGTGGAGCTTGGGACCAAGTCTCCTCTCTGATAAAAGTGTGAAAATAACAGATTCCGTAATCAGACCTTCCAGGGCTCTCTCTCCATGAATTTGACCATACAATCGTAATAAAACTTGACGAGGCTCTCCACGAACTGGGGCAGCACCTTCTGGCAATTGTACATTGTATAACCAATTGCTCAATCCTCCACTTTAATAGAAAAATCATTAATTCTTCATTACTCATCTATTTATCTATTGAAACTTTCAGACATATTTTTAAATGTCTCAAACATTTCAAGGACTTTAAAGTTCTTGAGAAGTAAGGAAAATTCATCATCTTGACAATCTATTTTTAGATAAAAAATTTATTTACTTTTCAAAGAAAAGAGATCATATTAAAAGATGCTACTTATAAACAATTGTTTCTTGGTTGGCTTTAATTTAAATAATTTAGATGTCAACTAACCTGATGCGTTTGACAACGATATTATCTGGTGTAACAAGTTTCCAAACTCCATGTAAGTAGTCGCGACAGATTCTTGCTGCAGTTGCTCTCATTTCTGGACTGTGCTCAGACATCTGAAGCATAAAAAATGATATCATCAATTATAAGTTCTTCATTTATTACTACATTACTTTTATGAACAATACACAAATTTTCACACAATATTGTAAACACAACACATATAATATTAGAAAAAATTTGATGATGATGCAATATTACACAATATTTCCCTAACATATATTGTATATAGAAAATTATATATAAAAACTTAATGTTTATCTACTTTTACCCTCAAAGTTTATTTACAATGTTTATGATTTTAAAAAATTGTTTTTAAGACTTGCAGATTTTGTAACTCGGCATATATTAAATTTACTAAATTTATTAAATCTTAATAGAATACCTGAGTCAACTTTTTTTGAAATTTAGTAAAGAAATTCATTTTCACAATTTCCAACCCTTCACCTGCTGAGTTTTTCACGAAATAATTATCCACCGCGAAAATCAGTCTTGAAATTCGTGGAGACAGTTTTCCATGATGATTCTAGCATAAAAACTTGAGCAGACTGACATTTAGACACGAGGTGTAGCAACCGCCAAGCAGGCGTTTGCGCACAGTATATGGTCGATCAATATTTGCTTGTCACGTGTACTAACGTACTAGAAATAGTAAAACGGTACAAGAATACAGAAAAAACTAAGTTTTGTTTAATTAACTTTACACTACGCATGATAAACGTTCATCAAACCAAGTCAAACAATTGCTACACTTGGATTAAAAAAAATTGAAAATCAATTTTATATTCTATTATTTTTAAACCTGAAAAAAGTCATTAAAAGGCACTTTAATTTTCAATAAAAAATGTTTACTTATTTGTAATTATTATCTGGCAAATAAGAGATTATATTGGCAAGGAAAACAGTAATTTTAATTTCTTTTTCATTTTCTACGCCAGTTTACTACTTATTTCTATTTTTTCAGATTATAATTAAGATGAATTATAATAAGATTATAATTAAGATGAACCTTCGTTGATCCATAACATAAGGCCAAAGGTCAATTTTACATTACATATATACATTCATTAAAATGTCATCTTTAATATCTATTTAATCAAGCAAAAAAAATTTATCAAAACAAGTTAAACAAATATGCATGATGACTCATTTGAATATTATCACGTAACCATATTGTTGAAACTAGAATATACCTAGAAATATAAAAATTTTTCACAAAAAATAGGTGATAATAAAATATGCTTAGTTTTATATGTTTAGTCTTCAAAAAATCTTATATAATTAATTTTGCAACAGAAAAAATAGTTTTAAAATTTTCAAATCGACTTATTTTTAAACAATAATAATTCTAGGCAAGCTTACCTACAATTACATAATTTTTTTCGTAGGCTTCCTATTTTTCACGATACAAATCTGTTATCTGTTAATTCACTTTATACAATTATCCTATACGTTGACCCTTGGAATGTCATTATCTTAGAGTTTCGATAAAAGTCTTTGTATTGAACTTGCTTTGTCTGAATGTTATTTTTTCAATTCTCTGAACTAAAAACTTTAATAAGTTTGCCGTTTGAAATTTTACTTATAAACCCAAATATATATAAATAGCAATTTTTTCTATAAATAACTTATTGAGACAATAAGTCTGAGTTCTGCTCTAAAGAAATTATATAATCCAATACGATGTTACTGAATGCATAATCGATTTAAGAATTGTTTAAACAAGACTTGACAATTGAATCTTAAGTTACACAAAGTAGCTCTGTTTTAAATTGCATATATCGCATGAAGATTGTGATCTGATATATTTTCAGTGAATAATAATCCATAAACCAATTCAAGAATCTAATAAACTACTTGATAGTGAGATAAAATAACATTAGTCATCGACTTTTAGATAAGAGAAACTAACTGTATTTATCAATATCATTATGATACTGAACTTGCACGGATTGCAGAGGAGCCTCTCTGTCTGGTGCGGAATGAAGCACCTTAATTCCTAATCGATTAGTTACATAATTTTACTCACTGATGCACAAAAGAAACTGACATACTTTTTATTATTAATGGCCATAAATGTTGAAAAACGGAAATAGAAAAAATTGTATTATGTAAAAATTCAACAATACAAAAATAACAACTCATGATTATGTTGTATGTAGAACTTTTGTTCTAAATTTGTATATATTGGATGTTTTATAAACTTAATCAAGTTAAATGATTTTAATTTAACACATACATTCTTAAGCACATCAAGCATATCTCCAAATTGCATTTTGGAATAACTAAAATATTTTCTGTAACTTTAAAAAAATGAGCGATGTTAACATTTACGCCAACTCTTAAAAACTGTTTTTTTAACTGCTCAGATAATAGTTAGTGACGAATTTTTATATAGCTAATTATGCAAGAGTTGCACTCCAATGTCGTACTGATAAGTTTTTAATGTGCATTCGAATGTAAATTTCTGAAAAGAATAGAGAATATATTGGGGTATGTCTCTCTGATATCAATTAATACAAAAAAAATTGTTCTTAATAAATTTTTTATTATTTATAAAAATGTCATCAATTATAATTACTGCAAAAATAATCCAGGAAGTACAATTCTACATGACATTAAATTCAAATTTGGAAACACTGCTTTATGTATATATATATTTGCATCCTTAATTTTTCTTAATATTCTCTAATGATTGTAATTATTCTAAGATAAGAATGGAATATTTTTTCAATTTTTACTGCCTTATGGAGTTTAATATTAATACGTATATAATTTAATTGTGTTACAAAAGGTATTCAAGAATTGTTTTTTTTTTTTAATAAGTGCAACTACTAACAGGAAACTCCCACAAACTTTGTAGAGGGCCCCTGTGGCATTTTCTGCATTTTAGTGACTAGGAGAAATTCCATAGTTCATAGCAAAGTTGACTAATGGATATCTGATGATAGGTTCTAAAGGTCCTTTGCTTTTCCATCTTCAAAACTTTTAGAGACCATTTCGTAATTTGACGGGTAAGTATAAACTGATCTAAAACATCTGTACTGTCTGTTGCACCATTTCTCAAAGGCAAATATTTAGAAGAAGTAAGTTAATTTCTTCCTTTGTTACGATTTTCAATTCGATTTTTGAGTAAACATCTTAAACACTTGAATCACTCTTTTCTATATAATTACTAGTTACATTATCCTGAATATTAAATTGGAAATAAGTTGCTAGAATCAGGGTTTTCAACTGCAAATGCATCATATCATCAAGTAGCATATTTTTCCATCTTTTTCGTCTTCTTGCACCTTGTACTCAATATTACACATTTAAATTTCTTACAATTGAACAATAAAACTATATATTATCAATAAAGGATCTTGTACATATAGGATTACAAACAAAAATATAATTATCAAAGAAGAGTATTATTTACTAAATGTGACACACCCATATGCAACAAATTGAAAACAATGTTTCTTCAACGTTACATACCTTGTTACTGACACCCATTTTCAAAAATTGAAGGTAGATACCCGATACTATCACGCAAATAAACTTGAGTAAACACGATTAAAATTCTTCCAATTAAAATCTTCTAGAAGTATACACTTTCGGTTCAAATTTACACAACTTTTCGCTATGGGAATAGGTATGAACTGACAGCTCGTGGACCAAGAGTAGCTTTCGATTGACGAACTTTGTAGATCGTTTGAAGCTATCTCATGAAATTGGTAACTTCTGGAATCTCCAATGCTACGTGGCTGAAGAGAGGTAGTTCAGAAATCTCGAGGATATTTCCGTTTATAAAATAAGTAATGTTTTCCGTTTCTGACAGCGTGGCGACGACGTAGTTTCAGTAAACGCGACTTATTCCTGTCACCTGTGACGGTATGCGAATGAAAGCTGGCCGAGCGAAAGCATCACCAGAAGTTAAAGTTAGCTTCGGCTTAGCCAGTCTTCAAAATTATGGAGTGGGGATTCTTAACGTATGATACCCATCCGAAGAATCTTGTATAGTGGGGTATTGTAGACCTAGAGTTCCTTCATACATCGAAGATATTTTCTGATGATTCGTCTTTTGTATCCAAATCATATCTTATGCAGATCTGCATAGCTGAGCATGCATTCACCATAAAATTGTTATACATTTGCGGGAAGTTATCCCACTGAATTACTGAAAAATCAGCATCGGACCCCAATTTTATATGTAACAAACCATCAGCAAATGTTAAACATACAACACCCGTGTTTTTATGAATTTATTTATACATGAAATATGTGCTTCAGCAAATGATTCATTGCAATAAGCTTACCGAAAACACATTATATAGTTGACGTTTTCTCACAAGCAAGGAAAGACTTTGAGTTAATGATGGTTAATGAGTAAATGCTCAATAGCATTCTGATGACGTTTTGACGTCATGGAAAAGTACTGGAATATGAATTTCCCTTCATGAAGCGTTTCCCACGGGCATTTCCCATGGATAGACACGTCCAAAACAGCAGGACGCAGATCAGTTTGTTCCTACCTGTTATAGGTACCATTTGTGTGTGCTTCCCATGAAGTTTTCAATCTGTTTTCACAGATTTGAACAATAAATAACAATAACAATAACAATTTCAATAATTTTCTTGGAAACACTATTAATATATAATTATATATTACACTCTCTAAATCTGAACCAGCGAAAACCATACCATTTAAAGAGATTATAGATACCAATCTATTATAATCATTGGAAGGAAATCAAGAATGGAACCCAAATTGGCATAAGTATAATTATAAGCTAAATTGAAACCATCATTATAATGACGTGAGGAAAAGTTTAATAAATGGATGAAAATCGTAATCATGTTGAGAAAGAATAACGTCTGATGTTAAATTGCTACTAGGCTATTCTCGATGGGATAGGCAACACGTCTGCGTCAAATTAACAAATCATTCTTCAGATTTTTCCACATATAATTCTTGATAATAAATCTTTTCATGTGAAACAACCTTCTTCTAAACGAATGGTTCGTAAAACCTGGCCTATTAATTATACAGTAAATGTCAACTAATGCCACAGACTTTGTTGATGATTCCAGAATAAGTAATTCTTTTAACATACTAAAGATGTATATTTTTTCTTTATAATATAAATTTTCTTACAACAAGTTCAATGTACATCATAAAGCTTCTTCTTCTGACCTCGTATGTTATAGTTCCAACACAATACTGAAGGTCAATAAATGAACTCAGAACAATAGACACATATCTGATTGATATGTATTTTTTGCGGTATGTGAGACTTTATGTCAACAATAACAAGTGAAAACAACTCACGTGTTAAGTATAGTGTACGAACAGTACTAGGTCAGTAGACAAGTGAATCATTGATGTGATGGTTCGTACCTTCGCATCTCAAGATTGTATATATGCTTATAAATGATTGTTCTTCATAGATTTCCTCAATGTTTCCTTTATGGCAATTTCTTTAATATTCTTTTCAAGATTAATGATAAGGAAAAATGTATACAACACTAATTTGTATAGAATGTATCATCAAGGAAATTCTTTATCTTTCCTAATGCAACAAGTTATCTTCACCCATTCAATATAAATATAAAGCTTCATCTCTATAGTCGAATTTGAATCAAACATTTAATTAATCAGCACAAAAGGAAACATTCATTGGAATTTTTAGAGAATTTGATTTATGTGAGTCACTAGAATATAATGCTCGCCACGTTTGCTGAAGACACATATGAGACTTGTTTGCATTGAGTTGTTTGCATCAAACATATATGTTTGCTTATGAATTTAAGAAAACTGAAATTCAAAAAAAAATCTTCCAAGCATACAGGTGTTGTATCAATAATATTTATAATAACCTTTCTGCAAAGCAAAATTATATGAACAATAATATTTTATATAGCAAATACTAATTAAATTCTAATTAATTCTAATTAAAATTAGAATTTTAATATTCTTAACTTTTTTCTAAGAAGAAGTCATTTATTATATATGGCATAATCTGTATGCGAAAATTTTTCAATTTTTAAAACTTGATTTTATTCTCTAAAGATGCAGAGACTCTAGAAGTCTCAAGGCATGCTGCCAGAGAAGGGTCGCGCGATATCATAATGCACCAATCGCGAGTCAGAAATAATGTCTGGAAACGTAAGTAAAAATTTGCCATCTAGTACTTTTAACGTCATATGACGAAGATTGTGATGAAAATTTAGGTGTGCCAATGACCATTTAGTTACAAATAAAATATTGCAAATATTAGATTACAAAGTTCGTAACTTGGGCGTGTTGAAAGCGAATTAAGATCATATACTTCACTTTTGAGACTCAGGATGAAATAAAAGTTTTTTAAAATTATATCAGTAGATTTTTAAAAATCCAAAAAACCTTACAATTCGAACTTGCTTGAAAATGTTGAAACTTTCTGAATTCTTTTAAAATGTCTAATTGAAATGCCCTAACATTTTTAAAAACTATTTAGAATCCTTTCGAAATGTTTAAAATTACTTGAAATAAATTATGTTTTGTTATGGGTGGAAACAATTAATTGAAAAGACGTAATCTGATTAGAAAAACCGTCGTCACAAAACGTCACATTCGATTACGTTTCAGGGTCTAATCCAGAATGCGATAAGTTAGTGATATGAATCGTACGGGCTTTTCCAGTTGGAAACAGTATATAATTCAAGACTCACCACATTTAAAATGTATCTGTTTATGTGTCGATTGTTTCCTATAACAATATGACAACATCTGCCACACCTATTGTCGTCTCACTTTCCTCATACTCGTACTACTGTTATGTAACAGATCAACGAACTCAACTTCCGGTGTACACTTAATATGCACCTAGTCTTTGCCTTTAAAAACTAAATAGTAGCTAAATGTTCTCAGAGTCGAATTTTTATCTTTGAGGAAGGCTTTATCTAAACCTCCCACTCCATACTTTAAGTCAACTACTAGTTTCGTAGCCTTAGAATACGTGAAGGGGGTCGCCTATTTTAAATACGTTATATTTTTAGATCAAATGAATGACTTCCTCAACATTGTTGAGGAATCACCTCAATTTTATGTACCCTGAAAACGTTGATGAAATGAAATGTTTTTCAAAGATCTTGTAAATTATCATTTAATGAGATTGTGTTATGTGCGCCTAGTAAATTTAATAACATGTTTGTATTCCAATTTTTGGGTTTTTTTGAGAGGTTCATCTTGAAAGATACGCAATCAATTTTACGTAAGAGGTAGTAGATTTGCTTGAGGTGTCATGGCAAGCACCTATTGCCTCATCATCGAAAAATTCCCCAGTGGATACCTATCTTATTTTCTGAATTCTACTGCGTAGATAAAAAGAAACGTGCTGGATTCGATAAGACAGTTTTTGTGTCCGAGTGGATTTTTAATCCAATCCTATTGACAGTGACACATTAACCCAAATTTTTAGAGGTGATTTTTACCGTTGCAAAAGAGAATTTTTCTAATTTTTCAATCTAATCCAGAAAAACATGGAATAATAAAAAAGAATAAAGATGTAAGCGATGATTCTTCTATTGCAGTACTAGCAATTGGCAATTATCTTTAATTTGCAAAAAACACGGAAATATATAATTCTAAGAAGTAGTAATTTGCTATTACTGCGTGCTAAATTATATTATGTACGTCATGATCGAGGAAACACTATTTTATTATCACCTTGAGTCACTTTTTCACATACATTGTTAGAAAACTATCAGCATGAATTCAATTAATTGATTTCTAGTCTCAACAGGTTGAACTTTCCCCAAATTACATGACGATTCGGAAGTATTTACGTTCTTTATCAAAGAGTGGCATTTTTGCGGAATGAGTAACCATTTTCGTAACAGTTTATTTTTTTGTAAATCTGAATTTTAATACAAGTACCATAACAGTCTTGATGTGTTAATCATACTTGTTTACATTACTAAAAATTGCCGGGGTTTTCATACATAGAACCTATCCACCTACGTGACTAACTAGAATCACAGATGCACATGACTTGCATGCGCGTTAGATATTAGAAAGGAGAGGCACATCTTCGAGGTAAACATTGTAGTGACGTATTTTATTTACTATTTCTTTTCATTCGCAAAAACAACGTCACAATTTGTCAATATTTTCATTATTTTATGTCTACTTTGTTCATCTCATTTTTCCTTTGAGAAAACATAGCGAAATTAGCGAACATGAAATATTTTTTCTGTGCAATTTGTATGAAAAAACTCTACCTTTTAATTTACATTTTGTTAACATTTTTATCAGTATCGCAGTATTTCGCAGTATATCGCAGTAACAGATGTGCAGATTTCTTTTGTTAGTACATACATACTTAAAGAAATGTGTTATTTCTCATATTTAGGAATTGATTAAAATTCGTATCGAATGCAGAGCAAATAATAAATTGTTGCTACCTGATAAAGTAGGTTACTCTTGACACTTTATCTTTGTTGAAAAATTATATTATCAGTCTGATTGGCCTGTCTTCGATAAAGGTTCATCGATTCACTTATCTCGTACGATCATTCATGGTCTCTTGATTATATTCTACATTTGAAAATTATAGTCTGAAACGTTAAAAAAAATGTACATATAAAATTTGCTGATTTCTGTAAACTCAGCATGAATTCAGAAAGCACTTTTATTACACGATATGGAAAAGTCTGGGAATTTTTTGGATTATTTTTTTTTTTTGCGGAATCTTTTTTGAAGTCAATAATGAGCTTTGAGCAAAAACCTTTTCGAGGATATAAATTAGTAACACTGCATGCACCACTTCCCTTAACATGTTTATTCGAGATTTCTTGTTTCATATTATCTTTTGTCTCAATTTTCAATGTTTTTAATCATTTATCATAGATTGCTGTTTAAAAGTCAGTGTCCTTGAACGAAACCCAGATAAAAACTCGAGTTTTTATCTGATATATTATGCCAAATTTTATACGACAAATTATTATGCCAGAGCTTTGATAAAAATGCGATAAGGAAATATTTACAAAATATTCAATTGAATTATACTTGGCTGATTACAAAAGAAAATTGTATGCATATGCAAACAATGTATACATCATACTAAGCAGAAAATTCTAACTATTTTGCACATATTCAATCAAGTTTTGAAATACGTTTTACGTAAAAACTATACCAAGAATTGTATTTCTCAATGCTGTTATTTAGTCTCGTTATATATCATTTGGTTTAGTTCTGCAAAAAACGAGTATAATTGTTGCATTAAAATTTCTAAGTTAATTCATGAACATTAATGATTGCTTGTACAATACAGATAAAAGGACAATAATCTCTCAAAAGCTTTTCTGATAGTGTGAGAAACTAAATAAGTGGAATAATTTGAATTTTTGAGATAATTGCACAAATTAATATCTGAAATAATATGAATTAGAAATCAATTACAATTTTTTTTACTGCAGAAATATGTAAATGATGTTAGTGTTTCAAATTGGAAATTAATGTCTGAACAGCTGACATTTACACTATCGTCATATCTACTTATGAGGTTCATCTTGAGCTTTCCAACTGAGAAGTGGAAAATTTTATCTATATTAAATACTTTGAATTAGATTACTGTACAAATATAAACAAAACGTTAAGAATGGAAAAAACCACTGTTTTCGATAATTTCTTATGTAAATTATTTTGTGTTTTATATACGATGTGCTTTACATAATTTTTATTACTTTTCTTATACTTAATTGAATTTACTTCATTTAATAAATATTTTCATAATTTTTATCGCATAAAAATAGAAAAAATCGTGGAGTATTATAACTTTTACTATTTTCTAAGGTATCAAAGTAGAGATGTCCTTCTGTTCCTGAAAGCATGAAGCAGAATATAGAACGGCACTTAGAAAAGAACAGAAAATAGTCATTGCTTGCAGAGTTTCGTCAGTGTTTTATAAGTGAACGTTAACTTTATCTTTTGCCAATATAAACTTGTACTTTCACCGTTAATTTTCGTACCTAGACTCAAAAAAGTTAGGCAAATTGAGAATTGTGGAAAGAGAAAATATGTATAGTGCGGAGTTGGTGAATTTAAAAATGATACCGATAAACTTTACTTTAATAATATCAATACTATTTAGGTAAGACTTTCACTTCCATTTTGTGCATTTGATTCACGTGTCCGTGATCTGCAGATTCAAGGTTTAGATCCAGTTTATAGAAGGCGCGAAATACATAAATATATTCTATTTTAACTATATCTCGTTAAATTAGAATGTATTTTTTTAATACTGATTAGTTACCTAATAATTAGGGATAAAGAACTAAATTTATTTGAAAAAATATAAATAAAAGAAAATTCATCAAATAATTGTATCTTTTTTCTGAACGCATTGTAAAAGTGAATTCAAAATTTTTATTCAAAATATTTTGCTAATTTCGAGTAAGGAAGTAATAATATTTTTTATGCGACGAAGCATTTTCAAGTGCCAAATATCGAAAACTGTTTATTTGCACGTGATGTTTTTGCCACTTAAAGCAGAATCAGACAAAGTATTTTTGTGACATGGATCTCCCTGGGTCAATGTTTGAATTCGAAGTCACGTAAATAGTTCGTTTCGAGTTAAAATTCTCAACATTCTGCCATATTTTGTTCCTTTTTTTAACTCGTAAAGGTCATGATTAAGCGTCGATAAATAATGCTTGTCAATGGTTGAATATTTTTATTTTGCATTCCAATATAATATTTTACAATTCAATTATAAAGTTTATTAATGATACGCATTTGAAAAAAATTAATTAATACGAATTGCATGCTATAGAAAATCGAGTAGTGTAAAATATGAAAATGTAAATTATTCATATATAGAACACTAAAAATAAATTCGTTGAACTTTAAACGCATGTTTTATTTTTAAACACTTTCCGCATTTGTACAAACTACTTATATTTTGTATTCTTATTGAATTTACTATTAGAATTATATTTTAGTTCTGAATGAGATGATGTGTC
Source organism: Synergus japonicus (assembly GCA_900474275.1). Classification (NCBI taxonomy): domain Eukaryota; kingdom Metazoa; phylum Arthropoda; class Insecta; order Hymenoptera; family Cynipidae; genus Synergus; species Synergus japonicus. The sequence continues at coordinate 90,169 of UCOH01012139.1, forward strand.
GCAATCTATTGGATTTAATTCGAACTGAGATATCGTAACTATATTTCTTATCAGATAGAGACGGTGTGTTACAGGTACATCATCAGATGATAAAGCACATTTATTAGATGATAACGTTTTTTTTCTGAAAGATTCTATAAGGAGAAATAAATTCAGATCTTTTCTAATGAAAAAGATTATATATGATATAATTGCGAGAGTTCAAAACTAAATGACAAAATTAAAATAAATAGTAATTGACTGCTTTTTATATTCCCATAAAAAATGTATGTAACTTTAAACAAAATTAAAAAACAGAAAGAAATAGGATGATTAAGAAATTTGCCAACCCTTCTAGTCGAACCGGTCCAATCGGGATTTTTCCCGGTCTCCCGCCCATTCAATTAATCATTGCTCTCCATTCTTCTATATTATAGACAGATTTAACATTTTGTTGTTTAATTCTAAGGAACTCGCGCAATTTTATCTTAACCGAAAAGTTTTATCAGTATATGTTCTAACTTCTCCTTTAAAAATTGAGCATATTTATATTTAAACTTGGATTAGATTACCGGCCACAAATGTATGTGTAATCTGTAATGCGATATAAATTGCACTTGTGGATCAGCTTCCTTTTTATCAGACACGATACTAAAATATTGTGTTAGTCGTTCAGTGTGCTTGAAGCCTATCAGTCTTATTCCATCTGTGATCAAATTTTCCTTCTAAACTTGTCCCAACTGTATGTATCGCACTACAATTTTTGTTTTTAAGTTAAACAATAGAATATTATGTACGAGATTATACTGATTATAAACAAATTCTGTCTTTCAGTGCAGTCATGTGCTCTAATTTACCAAATCAAGAACAAATTAAGGCCCAATCCTGGGGCTTTATTAATGGAAAAGAAGTGACAAAGTTCACACTGAAAAACAAATGTGGTCAAGAGGTAGATGTAATTAATTACGGCGCAGCAATTACGAGTATCAGAACGCCTGATAAGAATAATCAGCTAGCAGACATTATCCTTGGATTTGACAACTTTGAAGGTAATGTAAAATAAAAAACTTATATAGGTATACTTATATATATATATATATATATATATATTATGCATTTTTTATATTCAGTTAATTAATTTTCCTCATCACAGGTTACTTGGCCAGGAACAATCCTTATTTTGGGGCAACGGTTGGCAGAGTTGCAAACCGAATTGGCAAAGCTCGTTTTACACTCGACGGTATAAACTACAATTTGGCAAAAAATGCAGGAGAGAATTCTCTGCATGGAGGTTTTAGAGGATGGAATTCCAAAATATGGGAAGCCAAGGCTATCAATAATTCTGTTGTAATGACTCTTTTGAGTGAAGATGGAGACGAAGGTTACCCTGGAGCTGTAATTGCTTCTACAACATTTAAATTTAACGATGATGGAGAACTGAGCATCGAGATGAAAGCATTTAGCACAAAAGCTACCCCGATTAATCTAACAAATCACAGCTACTTCAATCTCGCTGGGCATGTAAGTTCATTATATTCATTTATCATTCATCATCATCATTGTTAATAATCTATATGTATAATAAAGTATTTAAGTAAGTGTATATGTTTCGAAGGATTATAAAGAATTTCCAGGGAATCGATTAGATTTTAAAGGTTTCTAAAGATTTCAAGATGGAATGGATATATATATATATATATATATATATATA
>UCOH01012141.1:0-26381 GCA_900474275.1 Synergus japonicus
TATATATATATATATATATATATATTCATATATACATCTTTAACAACTTCAACGTTTCCTCCTTGTGTGAAAAGCAAACTTATACCTACGTTATGAAAAATCTATAATGTCAAAGTAGGTCACTCGTAGATATTTAATTTCTTTAACAACATAAATGATTACATTTTATATTCAAACTTTATAAGTTTATAATTCAATTTTGAGAAATATTATTTTGTATTCAGAGTGTATATTCGAAAGTCGACTGTAATCTAATTAACTTCTAAAATGGAGCACATTAATGCATAGAAATATTAAGCCTATGAGCGGAATTCCACATGGATAATTAAGTTATTAGTACAGAAGGTAGTTTAATAGTTTTCAAAGTTTTATGAAAGATAAAAGATTTGAAACGTGTTAGAAAATATCAGTGAACTCTAGCTTCAGGAGAGAGGATAGAATAATATATTATTCAGGGATGGACTGCCTGATTTTTTTATATGAAGCTTATATCTAAACTTCTTAAATTTAGTTAGTGGAAAAAGTTACTTAAAATTTTTTTTTGTGAAACATTAATTTAACAGTAAATAAAAATATCCATTTCATAGAAATAAATATAGAATGCTTTACTTTGAAATTGATGGATCAATACTTGACTTAGTTAGAAAGCTATCAAAGCAACAAAACAAAAACGATATCAAAAGAGTTTTTGTTCAAGATTCGAACATTAAGCTTTAATAGTTGGGCAATTTTTAGTTTGAAGCTTTCAAAGTCAGCATTTCAAAACTGATAATCTGTAATAGTAATTAATTGACATCCTGTTACAAATTTTGTCTTACAACTTTTTTATATTTTATATTTTTCTGAATTTAAATGTATTTTTTTTCATTAAGCTTCTTTCTGGACAAGATTGATTGATAGAAACGGCAACCAATTTCCTAAAAATCGAATAATCGAAAATGTACCCTTCCATCTCTCAAATTTCTCCCAATATCTTATCTCTGTACAAAAACTGAAGAGAAACGTAATTATAAAATGAAAATTCGCGTTTCATTTCAGGAGCCCAATGTGGGTGAAAGTGAGATGGCATCCAGGGAGAAAAGACCCTTAGCGCCTTCTAAATCTAAGCAGAAGGCGAGTGAAGCAAGTATATCCTCTCCCGACAACAAAGCAAAAAAGGGCAAATCACTGCCAAATTTGAGACAACAAATTGCTCGCGATATTTTGGATGCAGTTGCCACTGGTAGCCAACTCCCACCAAAGCTAGAAGCTAGTTTGCCTCGCAAAAAAGCACTCGAGAAGCTTAAGCGAAATCAGAAACTCAGATCGAAAGTGACTCTGATTAAAGCAAAGCAGAAAATACCCATAAAATCTGCGAGAAGAATTAACGCAGATGCTAAAAAAACTATAAAGCCTAGGAAGGTAAAGCAAGACGCGAAAGTCAACGATACTGTAGTGAAAGACGTTGAAAATTCTACTGAAAACACAGACAACGAGGGAAAAGTAACTGAGTTTGGTGTAAAAGGAACGAAAATAATCGTCAAGACCCTCAAAAAGACCAAGATAACAATCAAGACCGCAGAGGAAGGCGAGACTGGAGAATCACAAGAAAAGGAAACGAATAGCAGTGTTAAAATCAGTCCAAAGCTTGGAAAAAAACAATCTGAATCTTTAAAAACTGGGAAAGCAGTAAAACCAGTTTTTCAGAAAAAAGCCATCAATAAGGACGAAAACAAAAACACACCCCCAGGAGTATTTGTACTTTGGGAAACAAAAAACACGAAACCCAAGAAGAACCTTAAGGAATCAGGTGATAGTCTTATAAAATCTGTGAGTGGAGTTGATAACAAAGCAGCAAAAACTCCTTCGGATGATAAGAATTCTATCGATTTGACGATTGACGAGGTTATTGCATCGTCACTATTAAGCGATTCTGAATTAGAAGAAGCTGACGGTAAAACGGAAGCAAAAGCAACGAGAAAAAAGAAGATGCTGGTAGGTGAAAGATCTTTTTGCGACGTTGAAATTAAGAAGGAAATTGAAGTCGACGAGGACACAGAAGCAAGAGAACAGTCGCCAGGAATCGAACAAATCACTCAACTACAGAACACTATCCAGGTTAGGAGATCAAATGTCCCCAGGCAGAGAAGTTTGCGAAATGGGAAGCTTCGACAACTTTCTGATTCGGGAATTTCGATGGACTTGGACGTGAAGAAAAGAGGAAGACTCAATTCAGATGGGCCTGCCTCCTTGGAACAATTTTCAGAGACTATTTTGGACGGTAATGTAGACACCGAATCCTCTTTTTCGGAATCGAGTGTCAATGAATCTCGGTCGATTATTTCGAGTAAAGACCTGGATGAGGAGAAAGGATCCTTAATGAAGGATGAGACACTAAACCACATTGACGAAGCTATTCAGCTTCTATCGGAAATCGAGAAAAATAACAACGGCGAACAAGTAGATAATATAGAAGTTGGACCAACGTTGCGGTCGAAAGCGAAAAGTCGAAGCAGCGAAGAACCGAAAATTGAAGAAGTGAAGGTTGAGGATTCGAAAACTACAGTGGAAATATCGGAAGAATCAAAGAAATCTGTGAACATGGACATCCTGAAGAAAGATAGACTTTCAGCAAAAATTTCAGAGAAGCCAAAAAGTCGCAGGAGTAGTTTGAATATTGACGTGAAAAAGGTGCATCCTTTCTCCTACAACACCGATAAAAGCGATGGGTCTTCAAAGTCTCATATAGATCAGATGATAGAAAGTATTAAACTTACTATCGCAAAGTCCATCGAGAGTAAAATCTATTCTCAGGAAAAGGGAAAAGGTTTCGAAGGTTTGAACAAAAGTTTAGAGGTACCAAAAATAGAGGAAATAGTCGCGCCGATGAACTTTGAAACCCAGAAAGTGGGATTAGAAGAACAAACCGGGGAAGAAAAGCTCAAAATTTCTAAAAAGGAAGCAAAATCAGACAACTCGGATAACTCGATTCCGAAGGTAGCCGATACAGCCAAAGAAATTGAGAAACTAGTCATGGGAGACATTGAATCGGTCGATACTCAATCACAAAATAAAGAGAAAAAGGTCGAATCTTCTAAGGCGAAGATTTCAGTTAATAGTGATCAAAAGAGTGATATAGGCGAGGATAAAGTACAAGTTGAAGTTCAAGAAAATATTAATCGAAGAAGGAAAAGAGAGTCAGAAAATGATACTGAGATTGACGACAATGTTGAAGAGGCACATAAAATTAAGAAAATGTCTCTGAGGGGGTCAAAAGTGGATGGAAATCTCGATCCTGAGAATTCGAAGAAACCGGGCAAAAGTAAAACAACTCAAGAATCTTCCGAGGAAAGGACAGACTGTCTCGAAATTATTTCTCCAACCGAAATTGCTACTCCTAATATTCTAGAGTCGCAAAATACTGTAGAAAATTGCATTGAAGATTTGATGGACGTTTCGAACAAAACTGTAGACTCTGATAATGATTTCAGTTTGAACGTTTCATTTACGGAAGAAACTGAAACTTTGGAAAGCATTTCTCAAGAAGTTGAAGCATTGGTAGCAGAAGGAGCGAGTAATAAAAAGGGAGAAGTTGATAAAAAAGTACTTTTAATGAAAATGGAAGTTGATGATCAGGATGAGGTGATTTCTATGGTCGATCCTTCTTTGCCTTGCAACGTGAAAACTACAGAGGAACCTGTTTCTGTGGAAATGGAAATTGAAACTGTACATAAAAATAATCATTTATTGACCGATGGCTGTGATACTGTTTCTACACTTAGTGCGCAAAAATTGACACACTCATCTTCTGTAGAAACTAAGACCAGGAGTGATAAATCTAACGAGCAAATAGAGAGTAGCGATAGTTTGAGTTTGATTCTCAGTAATTCAGAAACGTCCGAGAATGTGCAAAAGTCGGAAAAAACTGAAGATGCAAAGATTTTGAAGGAAGAAGAACAGAAGAAGAGAGTCTTGAGGGCACGAGAAAAACAAAAGAAAGTAGATGCGAAGATAGCTCAGGTCAACGAAAATGTAGAAGAAAAAGTCAAGGTGGAAGAGAAACTCGAATTCAATTCTGAAACTCAAAGCAACGGAAGTGTTTTGACTGAAGAAAAAGTTGAGATTCAAACCGTGAATAATGCTCAAAGTATCATGAAAGTGGAAGAGGAAGTTCCAGTTCGAACCAGAAGATCCAGGGAAGGCAAGAAGTCCACCCAGAACACGAATTTAAAACCGAAAAGAAACAGGAAAGAAGGGAAGAAATCTGATCAGCAAAATAAAGAGGAAACTTTGCTAGACAATGAAGTTGCAAAGATTAACGCGAATAAGCTTGTGAACAAGTACAGGAAATCAATGGAAGGAGACAAAACTCTTCGAGGATGTTCTGTGCCCTCAACCAACGAGACAAAGAATCAAACTAATAAAATCCAAGATAATACATCTAGTAATCGAAGCAAATCCGAAAATGATTTGGAAACTATACAAGATTCCCAGATGAGTAATAGTAATTCTGGAAGTTTTATACCAAAGGATTCCAACAATGGAAGCTCAGTATTGGACGATGAAAAAGTTACGAAAACACCGGATAATTCGCAGAAGGATTCAGATGATGCTTCTACATCGAGCGAATCCTCGAGTAGTGTAATCCAGGAAACTCCAGAAGAAAAAGCAAGGAAAGAAACAGTTTTCCGTCTTTTGGGTCTCGAGTCATGGGAAAAAGCTGCTGAACGTTTAAATCATCAAAAGGCAAAGAGAGAACAGTCTTCTGGAACATTGAAAATGAGATTCCACAAAGGAAGGGAGAAGGATAAGGCGAGAGCTCGTTCACCCCTGAAGATGGTGTTGAAACAAGGCCGCGTGGATGGTGAAGGGGATTCTCCTGAATTTTACACTATTCAAAAGGAGGTAGGTTAAAAAATGGTTCTCTTTTTTGTTTATTAGAGATGGGAAATATCAATATCACCAGTAGAATAAGGGCTCTTTAGTCAGGCAGAAAATAAAATAAAAATTGAATCAATGAAAGTAATAGAAGCCTGTGAAATATTTTCCATCTCTTTTCTAATATAGTCATATTTAATTGAATTTATATGATTTGCTCTCTTTTTTTCAGTCTGGAACCAGTGGTTTGGGAGAAAGCAGCTCTGGTGCGAACCGAAAGTTGACTACTAACCACAGACACTCTTGCGGTAATCCTGGTTGCGGGCATAACTACTTTATTAATCGAACCCTTTCCTTAATTGCTTTTCAAAAATCTCACAAACATTGCTTTTATGCAAAACTGCACTTGGAGGGTGGTGTACGAAAATATAATAAACTTTTTAAAATTTTTCATTTACTTAACAGTTTCAAAAGTCGAGTTCATTCTAATAAGTTTTAACAATTCAATCCTTTGGTTTTGGTTATAAATATAAATATAAAATAAATATAAATAAAAAATAATACATTCTCTCTGATGAGAATGTAATAAAATATAACAATGCATGATTTACGAAAACAATAACATCGCTTTGCATAAGAGTTTTATAAAATTATGAGGAAGATTTTATACTAATCAAAATTTCCTTCCAAAACAGACGAAGACAATGAGGAAACACCGTCTAAGGACCGACAGTCTCTCGTCATTCCTGAAAAGTCCTCTTCATTTTCTATTCACCCTGGTCGTTGTTGTGGAGATGTTTGTTGCTATTGTTTCGGGAAGTTCGGAACACTGGATACGCCCATGCATTTAGCACAAATGAAATCAGACACGAGGAGACAAAAAATCCTGAGTCTGGAAAGACATTTAACGAAGGATTCCTGCCTGTGTGACGCATGTTATCGTCACATTGATAGAAGGGTAATTTACCTTGAAAAAATAATATATAATAGCTTCTGACTGTTTTAAATCCTAAACTAACTCATTAAAATTATTTTAAAGGCAAACCAGAGTCCGACTAATGTCCAAGCAAGACCACCGAGACCGCATCGACATTTTTTGGTACCAAAATGCTGTGTTGAAGAATGTGGAGAACCTGCAAGGCATCATGTGAGGCGACGTTGGCTTCAAAAGGTCAAAGTTGGTCTTCGAAATGAGGCAAGTTTTTGAAAATTAAAATAAACCTCTTATTTTCTCAATTCTAATATAACTGTGATATCTAATCTAAATGTGATTTATTTTTGCCCAGGTGAAGATAAACTGGGAGTCGAACCAAAATACTTCTATGTCATTTTGCGTGTCACACTACTCGAAAGTTGTAAAGTTCTTAACTTGCGCCCTGTGTAAACGCCGCCTTCAAAAGAATCAGTCTTCCGCACTTTCGGTAGACGAGACGAACGAACTGAACCAAAGTTTCATCCCAGAGGGAATTGAAATCCCTACGACCGTTGGCACCTTCATCTGTAGACTGTGCCGATGCTTCACTTCCTTGAAGCTAAAATATAAGACGGTGGAAAACATGCACAAAACCAATAAGGAATTCTATATGAAATACAGAGCAAAGTACGTAATTTGATTTAATTTCTTCATATTTCAAATTTTGAACGGCAGTAATCTACAATTGTTACTATTCTTACAGGATCTTAAGCACTCGTAATTCTGGAGGAATGGAGAACGAGCCTGATGAAATGCCAAGCCAAGGATCCAAGGAAAAGGAGAAGCGCAAAAAGTCCAAGTGCCCAAGTCAAACGAAAAATGGTCATTCAAGTTCGAAATCTCCAGATACTTCAAATTCAACAAACTCGGCAACTGCCAGTACGGAAAAATCGACACCACAGCCAATTAAAAAAGATGATTCTAATCCTGTGCAACAGAATGAAAGGACTAACGAGCCAGTGAAAACTACAGAAAAGAAAACACCTTGTGAATTGAACACTTCAAATGATAATACTCGAACTGATATTCAATACTTAGGGATTGAAAAGACAATTGAGAAGCTTAAAAAACGGAAGGCTCTTGAAGCACTCAGTTATTCGAATTTAAGTACGAACACAAATGAATCAAGTGAAGGAGCGAATGTGGTTGAAATTCTCGCTATGGACAAAGAAGTGACCTTGACGAGGTTACCAAAAAGGCCAAAAACGAATAACGATATCGCTCCGGCTGTTCAAAGACTGGGAGCTAATCCTTCAATCAGCGTTCGTACTCTTTTCCCAGGGGAGGAGGAAATGAACCTTCACGCGAATGTAGAATTCGGAAATATCAGGGAAGTCACTCCTCAAGGTTGGGAGAAATGCGCGACGATGATTCAGTATGACAGAGACACAAAACTTCTTTGGCAAGAGTTACAGAGGCCTTATGGTAACCAGAGTTCGTTCCTTAGACACTTGATTTTATTAGAGAAATATTATCGTTCCGGGGATCTCGTCCTTGCACCAAATGCCTCAAGAAATGCGATCAATTATTCTACGTCGGTTCACAATCGATTGATTTCCTACGAGGGTCCTGAGAAGGTGGATGAGCCAATCTTGGAGCCTATGTCCATTGAGTATACTAATACACGAAGATTGAGTGGAGGATTTGTTGTGGAGAGAGACAGAGTTCCGCCAACAAACACTAGTTCTTTTCTGACGAACACATCCAATTTTCCAAGTACATCTCAAGCATCCAAGGTTTGTAATAATTCAAAATTCTGACAGTTTAAAAACCCAAATTCTATCATCTTAATGAATTTTAATATATAAATTTGTTTTCTATTTTATTTTAAAGATGAGTCCCAATCGAGTAATGAAATTAAATCCCGGAGTTTCAATCATGAAGAAGCCACCTCCGAATCTTCAGCGGCTGAGTTTCCCATCAACGAGTGGAAGTTCTCCCTTGACTCCGAAGCAAAGAAATTCTCAGAAGCCCCCAATGCCATCCGGAGGTAAGGTATTTCAGATGAGCGAACCGGAGTACAAGCGACTTCAGAATCTCAAGCGTCAGAAGCAACTCATGGGTGAAAAGAATCCTTCAAGTTTAAACAACGGCCCGGCTGTCATTAAGCCCCCGGGTCTCAAATCGGCGACTCAGTTTCAAAAAGCGCAACATGCAGCGCAAACTCAGTTCCAAAAGGACCTTATGATGCAGCAAGAAATGCTCAATCGCCAGAGTAGGAGTGACTTTGAACCTCTCGTTTGCGACATGAGGAATCTCTCGAACGAGAATACACCCTCGCAAAATTTCCTTGGAAATTTAAATCTACCCAAGTCTATTCAGGTGACAACCAAGCCACCAAATCCGATTTCAATTCTACCGAAAATTCCAAAGTCCTTAACCGTGATACCACAAACAGTGTCGAGACATGCCGAAAAATGAGAACTAATTATGAAATTAATTATTTAATGGGTCTTTGTGTGCGGATTAAGAAATCGGCAAGCCTTGAAAGTCACTGCGTGCTACACGAAGCTGCCTCTTGGATAATAAGTAACTACTTCTGCCGTTGCTCTAAGGCTCAAAACGAGATTTCACATGACTTACGTAACTATAGTGTAAAACTTAGTGAAAAAAACTAATGTGAAAGCCAACTAATAGGAGCAGGGGCAAAAAGTGGAGCTCGGTATGCTGATAAGTTTATAACCAAAGCTCTGACGTGAATGAGGAACATTGTGTATTATCTATTTTCCAGGAAAAGTGCCTAAAATGACACGTAAGAAGTCGTTAGTTTTTATTATTCGAATTCTCTATACTGATGACGATAGGCGTGTATACATAGATGTATATGGATACATAGATTTATATATATATATACAAACACGATAAGTATATGAATCTTAGTTTAAACAAAATCATATCAATTTATAAAAATTTTTTTGTTTCTTTTATCTTTTTGACTATTTAAATCAACCAATTTGGGAGAAATGGTTTGAGATCATTAAAGATGCAATGTTTCCACATCATTTCGAGAAAAGTAATAATTGGACAAAACAACGGGAATTTAGTTCTCCACTGTGGAAAGTTAACAAACTAAATTGCTCGATATCTGAGCATATTAATATTATTTGTAATTATACACCCGAAGTAAGGTACATCGTTAATTGTACTAAACGTTAGGTCCCGCGTTGAGCTTATTTATTACGTTACTATATATCGCATTGTACATAATGAACTGTCGATTACTGCAAGATAGTGGTCGATATTATACAATTCCTTAAAACTCGATCCGATCGTCGATCATAGGAGCCACTGAGAATTCAAAAAGTGTCTGATGAAATCTACTAATCTGACAAAACCGAAGGGAAATGAACGAAGAAAATAGTGTTACTATTTTTTTATGCATATGTAAAGAAAATGATGAATTTTGGATCTTTGGTGACGATATCGACGGCTGTTTCGCGGGTGATAGATCTTTTGTAAATAGCTTATCTTTAATAATTCGTTGAGCCCGAGTGAGGAAAAGAAAGAAAGGAATGTTTCAAGTGATAAATTTTTCTCGTCAATTTTATTCGGGCTCAAGAGTCTGACAATTGAAAGTCAAAAATGTTTCCTTTTCGTTCCTTTTTATTTTCTTTCTGAGAAAGAACGCATGCTCTTGAGACTGCTTTTAATTTCGGTATTAAGGGAAGGGTGATTTTATTATTACTATTTTTTGAATGTTAAAAATTCTTGCTTAAAAGTCGATTTACGTAGAAATATCACAGAAAAAACAAGGACGGAAACTGTTTACAGTCTTGTTTATAGTCTTGTTTTAAGACTAAGAAATCTAAAAACAAGACTTCTTAGTCTTAAAACAAGACTAAAAACTGACTTAAGACTGAAATTCAGCCAAAAAACTGATTTCAGCTGTAAACACTTTCAGTCCTTGTTTTTTCTGTGATGAGAAAGATATTCAGAAATACAAAATAACTCTAGAATTTAGTTTTTAATTTTTTTCTGTTAATAATTCGATCATTAATACACGATCTGATACCATGACAACTTTGTAATTCAAGAGCAAAGTGATACCATCTTTTTTTCGAAATCTTTGATGAACCTTTAATTAATTCTAATGAGAATCAGATCAGTAGTTTACTATTTTTGAGAATTGTGTCGATTCTAGGTAGCAATTTCATTCTTGTAAATAACGATAAATTTAATTAATAGTGAGCGTTGTATCATGATTTAAGAATATGCACTTGAGAGAATCACGAACTAAGAAAAAGGGCTTGAAAGCAGATATGAATTCGCTGATACCTAAGAGGAAATGTTCACATGACGCAAGATGCAAACTATAATAGTATATAATGAATATATTAATATAGCCAATGAATTATCATACAAAAAGGTACGCGAGGATACCTACATATAAATGCTCTATTTTACTAAGGATATTTTTGATATATCTCTATATATATATATAAAAAATATATGTATATCGAATTAAAGTGAACTATTGCAGTCACTCGATAATCACTAAATATTGTTGAAGGAAAATTGCGACTACGAACTCTGGAGATTTTTAACGGTGGACGAGACAGGAAATAAAAATCGGTACTATTGCTCCTTCTTAGATTTTGGAATATTTAGATTGTGGAATATTTTCATGTTTTTATTCCATTTTTGAGAATTTTACAAAAAGCGAGTTATACCTAGTTTCATTGAGTTGGAATAATTATAGAATTGTTTTCTTTGAAGAGAAAATATTGTATTCAGAAATGAATTCTGAAGAATTAGAGTCATTTTCTGATACTGAAATCTAAAAATAAAAAAAGGCTGTCATGTTATCGATTTATATCTCCAGTCACGATGACGATGATGACATTGGTGACACTGTTCGTCATTGTCTTCGTTTATATTATAACATATCGTCGCGACGCGTGGAGTGTAGAGGACGCGTAAGTAGTTACAGCGTGGCAATAGTGCTGCTTGGGTATATCTGGCTGATCAGTGGCTCTTACTACTGCGAACCAAACTCATTGTATGCAGCATGGTAAAACGTTACCAGTGTTAATCGAAGCGAGACGCCGACGCTCGGCCTTCTCAACCTTTTCAAGCTACAAAAGTAGCCAGGTAGGCCACTAAGGCTCTTACCTGCGAATGCTTTCCATTCTAGAATCTACCATATTGATAGTTGGAATCTTTCGAAATGATTATTTTTAAATCATCATTATTTTTATACAAATTTATTATGGATTCAGGATTCCAGTATTTTTAAAATTAGATATGATAGAAGTCGTATGCTGACTATGATCAAAGAATATAGATATTTATATATTGATATTGGAGTCCTCGCGTGTAAATGAAAGGGAGAGGATAAAGGACGCTTTAAGAAGAAGGGGGCTTTAGAATGGCACAGACAAAGGGCAAACACACTTTAGGGTTCAAAATATCTTGCAGTATTTCTCAACCGGTTTTCAAGTTATTTTCCCGTTTTAGGAATGATCACATGTTAAAGAAATTACTTGAAGAATATTTTTTAAAGTTTGATAAAAAAAATTCGTTTCGATTAAAAAGATTGATTTACTAAAAAGTTATATTATCAACAACTTTTCTTACTAAATTTCAGCATTTGTGATTGGAATATATATTTTTTAATTATTTCATAATATTTAATTTTTTCTAACATGTAATTTGAAGAATAGCATATTTAATTTAGTTTTTCACAAGATCGTTTTAATCATTTTTATTAATAGATATAAAATCTTTAAAAATTACGTAAGAAATAAATACTGAAGAGTTAAAAGAATCTAAAGTGTAAATATTGAGTAGGATTCGAGACAACGACTCGCTTCGATTTTAGCTGTGTCTGAGATTTTAAAAATAATGCTTTAAAGTGATTATTGTTTTTGAAAGTATATGCTCAATTACGCAATAAGGACGCTTCAATGGTTCATTTTTTTTTCAATTCTTGTACAATAAAATACGTTTAATTTGTCAGAACTGCGCGATGTTAGTTATTCTCGAACCCAGCTGCGAAGGCCATTTCTGTTTTAGTGACGGTTATTTCAGAGTAAAAATAACGTCAGTCGTGAGTTAAATTGGCGCTAAACACTAGGGAAACTTGACTAGATAATTGAATAAGCCCTTTTTTAAAAATGTAAATTTTTTTTACGTTAATTATTTACATGGAATTGTGCTTTGAATATTATTTAGGTTGAATTTCATAAAATATTATCCTTTCTATTTTTGTATATTATTTGCATCAATTTCAACGAATAATTGAATAAATAATTCGGAAAGCACTGTGATTAATAAACTATTTTTTTATTCTAAATTACGAGAAATTCTTTTTCATCGTATATAGTCAAATAATTTTTCTATTTTTGCGGGAAAATGAATTTCTGTTTTTGATACAATTTTTATTTATTTTTATCTTTTATTTGTAAATAACAATCAAAATCATGTTCAATTCAAACTGATTTATTTGATAAACTAAATTTCCCTTTGTGTCTAGTAAAGAAAATAAGAATATGGGAAACTTGGCCTTTGCATTATCGATTGAAAATAATTCAACGTGGAGAAACTGTGGTTTTTCAAACTTGTAGTTTTGTTTAATTATGCAAACCGATTGACATTAGGGGCTGTGCATTGTTTTCTACTAATCAATTAAAATCTAATTTTGTACTTTCATTTTACTAGAAAGTTAAAACAATCGCGTCTGCGTACGGGGATTAAGAGATCTTCTTAAATTAGAAAAAAAGAATATATCAAAAGTTTGTTTATTAAAAAAGTCAAACAGAAATTACGAGTACCTTACCCTAATAAAAAAAGATCTGTTAAACCTAACTACAGTTGATTATCTTCAGAGATCTAATCGTGTTCAGAAATTATGGACAATGAGAAATAAGAAAATGATAGCGATTGCACGAAATGTAAGCGGGAACTGAGTTTAAGTTTTAAGAATTCTATTTTTCTGGTGACAGACGATATAAAAAGTGTTCAGAGCCAATAGGCTTCTTAAAAATTTAACATTTGTAAAGTCTTGTTACAAAATGTGATCCCTTTAATAAAAAATATTTTCCTATTTGCAAATTAAAAATTTTTGAATTTTGTTCCATTTCACCTTCGAAAACTATTCTAAAGTTTCAAGGGAACAGATTTTGGAAACAGGAATTTTCTAGAGAAAGTGATGAGAGAGCGTGAGAGAGTGAGAGAGAGAGAGAGAGAGAGAGCAACGAAAAATAATTGAATTGAAAAAATAAAATATAAACCGTTATTGAAATTCATATATGTGACACTTCTACAACTTTTCTAAAAAATTGTTCTCTAATCAAAAACGTTGAACTAAATTTTTAAACTTCTACGAGAAAAGAAGGAGAGTCGACCGACATTTTTGGAAATAAATGTCGTTATAAACAGTGCTATTGTTAAAAATCTACGGATTTTGGCCTTCGAAAAAACGTTTCGATTATGATTGATGGACAGCATCAGTATTTTCACTAAAAAAAATATTGGTTAGAACGCTTAAAAGCCTGAGGCTACTGCGTTACTTTTTCCAGGTTCCGGAACATTTTCTATTGATTATGGGTGAAATGCTGAATAGCTATAGTGGGGTTGGAATGGCATGCGAATACAGAAACGACATGAGGCGATCGCCTGTATTTTACAAGCAATAATGTAACGGGTTTCCGATAAAGCGTATTTATTCGCTTTTCACGAAATCGACAAGAACGACACTAAGAACTTTGTAAACCTGTAAAGGATCCCATTTGGTAAACGAATTTCAATCAATTTATGAATTTTAATGTTTGAAAAAAAAAATCAAAAAAAATCAACATTTTTCTTTTACGAAATGGATCCTAAAAAAGGAGTTCTCAGTTTTTCGACCGAGAGCACCCTTTATCAATAAATCAAAAATGTTTGCCTATTGCCAATGGGTGTTTTCTGTACGAATCTTATAATTCAGATTCAGACTTGAAATAAAGAATGCCGAATAAAAAATTGCGGCAATCTAAGAAAAGGTTTATACAGCATTACCAAGGTTCGCTCTGAGAATCCTACATTGTGTTATTAAGTGCCTATAATATTTTGATAAACTAGAAAAAAATGTTATCGAATGCGATTGCAAAGTTTGATAGTGACGTTTATTTAAACGATACGACTACTTGCGAGAAGATGGTTTTATTAAGTGTACGTAAATTTCGACGGATTTTTTAGGGCAGGCGAATTAAATTTAATGTGCTTGATGTATTTAAGCACAAAATTTCAATAAAATACCTTTCTGTCTTTCATCAGTGAGGTTGAGTTAGGATCAGTGCGTCGCGGATCTTACAATTATCAATATTACGTTATTTAAATTAATTACTATTAACACACGTTACAATTATAACAGCCTTTGTTTATTTAGTTATAATATGTATTAGTTATTTAGTTCTCTATCCTTTGTATATACTCGCAGAATTTAATAAAATGCCAAAAAAAACCGTCAATTGTTACCTTGTAAGTTGACCTTATTTATCAAAAACAGTATACAAAGATTTCACGTATTCTATTTGAAAATTAAGTATTATCTAAGATAAAAATGACATGTCACTTTAAATGCTTATTTAGTTCAAGAAATTGATCAAGGAATTATTTCAAAAAGACTAAAACAAAAAAGTTTTTTATGAAGATTTCTTAAAGAATATTATCAATATTGTTCAAGATTAATTTTTCCTATTAAATTCTACAAATATATAGAAAGTAAGATTATTTTCAAGGTAATTTAAAAATTAATACATTTTAATTGAATTCATTTTATAGGAAACTTCTAATTTAAAAAAAAAATAAATCTTGAGAGTATGTAAGTATGCCTTAGGTTTAAAAAGAAAGAATTTTTCTGTTTAAAATATAATTATATTCAATAGCAGGCAGCTTAAAAAACTCATATATTTATAGTCACATTGTACTAACATTATAAAATTAATAATCCAGTCCATTAGCGGGAATTTTCTTTCAAGTTTCCAGTTTTGTAACTAATCCAATCGTAATTTAGTTTTTCAAGTGTATTTTCTCTTCGGACAGTGTGATAAAATTAACATGTTTAGAATGATTCGTCACCTACAAAAATAAACAGAATTATCTACTAAGAAGAAAAACAGAGGGTTTATTCAATTTTAGAACTTAAATTATAAAATAAAATATTAAACCAATGAATATCCTTAAATACTATTAAAATCAACAAATTCAGTTGAAAATAGTGTACTTATCTGTTATTGAAATATCAGGCGTTAAAACTTTACACAACACACACACGAAAAATTTGAAAAATTTAATAAAATAACGAAACAATTATCGAAATAAAAAAATTACCCGAAATAACATTTTGTACTTGTAACAAAACACAGTCAAAAAATTGGGTTAATTAAAATCAGGGCATAACGTTCGTATCTGAAAAAAAATTATAAGTTTTGTCTAATTAGACAAGAAGAATTGCAAAAATTCATTTTTAAAGTACAATATTTTTCCCACCCAAAAATTTTTGTTTGCAAAAGCAAATTATTTTAAGTCCTGAAAATAATAGAAAAGCACACAAAGACACAAGATTTAAAGTCAACACGAAATACAAGTAAACAATAAAAAAGCAAATATCACAGTGACTAACGTGGCAAATATAAATTATTAAATGTCCGTCCATCAGAAGATGGACGCACATTTAAATCAACTCCCCTTTTTATTTGAGGGGTTTTTTGTTCGAGATTTGCTGAATGTATTCATTATCTCAAACACTTTGATGTCCAACGACGTGTATCAATTACATATTGATACACTAATCGATATTATTATCAAAATAATAGTTTCATAAGAAAGATCAATCGTCCTGCTTATGAAATTTAATGTGAAATAATATCAATTTAATCCAGAGTAAAACATTGTGCTAATGCCAACAATATTTCACCCTAGTTCTACCTATTTAAAATTAAACATTCACGCCAGAAAAAAACTACCTGCCTGCCTAGCTATATCTAAAAGCGCAAAAAAAGCAGTCACACCAACAGACTCACTCCACGATTCTCATATGCACCACCCCGG
This sequence comes from Synergus japonicus, assembly GCA_900474275.1. Taxonomy (NCBI): domain Eukaryota; kingdom Metazoa; phylum Arthropoda; class Insecta; order Hymenoptera; family Cynipidae; genus Synergus; species Synergus japonicus. Next base: position 15,863 of record UCOH01012141.1, read on the forward strand.
TGCAAAAAACCTAAACTAGGGATACGACCCGGGACGTATCCTGCACCTGAGCTTGGGGGCCACGTTAGGGCTCACACATACCAGCTCCTTCCCTGAAATCGCACACCGTTTCACAAATTATAAAAACTTATTCTTCTTCATAACTTATTATTTCTAACGTTGTTCAGTCCTTCAATGAAAACAATGTTAACAAGAAAGACCATTATTATTTGAATAATTCAAGCTATTCACAAAAGGAGAAACTTATTTGAAATTTTCAAGTAAGACACAAATAAACAAAATAACATTCACACAGGATTCGTGCCTTACTTGATTAGAAAAACGGTGTACGCAAACATTCCATTGGTTAAACCATTAGTAACATCCTAAACTAACTATTTACCTTTTGTACGTGGATAAAATATGAAAATTTTTAACACTACTCGTTCAGGGTGTCTAGCAATATTCTATAACCAAATTATTATTAATGTGTTCAAATTACAAAAACATACTTAATTGGATCAGAGATTTTGAAATGAACTTCATTAAAATACAATTATAAATTGGAACTATGTGTTTCAGTATTCTAATAAAAATGAGGCTAATAATCAATTACAGTATTGCTGCAATAGCTTGCCAAAAAAATGGTTGGAATTAAATTTTTTTCAGTTCTGTATTTAATGTTATAAATTCTCAAATCTAATTTCCCAATTCATTCTTCAAATGAATTGGAAATACTCCGTTCCCCTATTATTTTACTAATAATCAAGGGAATAAGGATGTGGAATAGATTGAGTGATATCAAAAATTTTAAATTAATCAATAACTGTGTTGATATTTCTGATTATTAATAATTAATACTATTTAAATCATTTGCAATTAAATAATAATAGAAAATTACTCTTAGAATCATTTATTTTTCCAGAATGAACAATTCTTTTTTGGAAGCTTCGAGTCTTCTTTCAACATTGTCAAAACTTGTAATTATTTTAACTAGTCTTTATTTGAAATAGATATATTCTGATTTCTGATATTGAAATTGCTATATTTTTGATATTCGCGTGAAAAATTTAAGGGAATTTTCACATTTCCAGATCGCTAGGCACCCTGAATTACTTTTTATGTTGAAATATAATTCAACACATATACAATTTCATTGAAAATATTTCATTTAAAATATAAATTTCTACTTAAAGCAAATATAATTCAAGGCAAAGTAAAAATATAATATTTAAATTGAAATGTTAACGAGAAATATATTATTTTAAATTTAAATAAAATTCAAGGATATTGGCAAGCAAAGTAGGATATGATAAAAAATATCTAGTTGGGTTGCATTGCACTGAAGGAAAATGACAATTACTATTTTCAAAAATACATGGTGAGCTTCCTTCGATGTAAAGCTTTCCCATTCAGTATTTTCTTGGACTTCAAATATTTAAAAAACTGCAACAAATTTGTTTACTGCTATTTATTTTAAATTTAATAATTAATGAAATTTATTATTAATAATGAGAAATATTAAAAATTACAATTAATATTACATGGATGGAATTCGTTTATTTCGCGAACCAAGAAAATTCTGACCTATTCTAGAAATTAAAAATGGTGAAACCACTCGCTAATTATATTAACGGTCACTATGACATTCTTCAATGTTAATTACAACCTCTTTCAGTGCCAGTACGGATCATTCATCCCTGACATGATGAAGAGAGGAAGGACTCAAAAATCTACTTACTCTCTCATATGTCCCACGTCGTAACGATGGCACCGCAGCAGGATCTCCTCAGGCCAGAGTCATAGTAAGTACCATTACGTTTTCTGGATCCTTAGACGTCATGATTCCTCCTTGTACGATCCTTCTGCATTCCAGGATATTTTAATTGCTCCAGAAGATTCCAACTGATGCAGATCACGAAATCCTTAACACACACACACACACACACACGCGCGCGCGCAGGCACGCACGCACACACTAGAACCTGAAACAGAAATGAAAATTGTAAAACTGTAATATAACTGAATCAAAATTTAGATCTAACTTTTCCCAATGTTCCTCGTTTGCAAGAAAAAATTATTTCAGTACATTGCAATTAAAAAAATTTAAATTTGAATCAATTCGAAAACCTTTTATTTTGATGGAAGACAATACCTGAAAAATGAACAAGAAATTCTTGACACTCTGAGAATCACAATTAATTAAAACGATTCCAGCCTGAATGATTACAGTAGAGAATTTTTAATGAAAAATAATAGAAAGATATAGAATCAAGATGTCATGATTTACAGATTTTTGTCAATAAATTGACGAATTTAAAAGGATTTTTTTTTTAATAAAATAAGAACTAAAAGTTGATATTTACCCATAAAATACCAGGTTCCCTTTTCTTAAATGAATCCTATCGCGCACTTTCTAATCCGATAAAATAGCACTTCTAATCGACAAATTATAGTTCCTTAATAATCGTCTGAGAAAAATCCCACCTAAAAAATATAATTAATTTTAATATTTGTTTCATATAATGAATAAATTAATGTACGCGACAAGATTCTATGAAATTCATTTAAAAAATTTGAGTTTCGGTTGACCTTGGGATTTATATCTTTATTTTGGAGAAATTTGAACAATAGAAATTGACAAAAATTAATTTCAAATACATATTCACAAATCATAAAATCAATATAAAATCATATTATTATGCTTACCACTTTATATTTGCAGTATTTGTAAATGTCATAATCACGAATTTTCAGTCTAAGGCAAAGATTTTAAACTCTGGACAATTTTGTGTCCTCACGGTTTATTTATTTATTGTGTTCGGAAAAATTGAGAATTCGTTAACGGTTTCCGCCATTTTGTTATAATTTAGATTCGTATGACGCCAGCAAAAAAAAAACCGCCAAAAAAAATAACCTCATAAACAATTCAATTTGATTTTTGGTTCGATTTTATCCATTCGATAGTAATTTATTCAAAATTGTTACCCCTAAACGCATTGTGAGTATAGAGTTTATCAATAAAATAAGAGATTTGACAAGTAATACTTCTCAGAATCGACTTCGACGATAAGTTTTTTCAACTTTGTCGACAATCACCATATCACGACTGAAATGCGTTTTACAAGTTCTCTATTCACGCGATACCTGCTAAAATATCTATTTTCTGTAAATTCTATAATGATTTTTATCAATCCACGTATTTACGACCCGTAACATTCCCGTGAAATTCTTTTTCTTTCAAAAAAACACCTCTTATCTCCGGGAGCGCGATTCGCGGAATGGCGGAATTCACACTAGTGAAACTGGAAAAATGAAAAATTAGTTTAACCGCCAAATATTTTTCAAACTATTCGAATTCTGAGAATTTGAATTTAACTCTGCGCATGCCCGCACATTCGTAGAACCAATTAGCGCCAAAAGCAGCTCCCACCTCTACTTCCTTTTTTACACTAGCCAATGGAAAAATTAAGAAGATTAAGAAGAAGACCTCTACCCCCTCCATAAAAAAATCTTGAAACAAAGAACAAAGAACTTCCGATCGCAAATCGGGAAGTCGTGGCGTCGCACTCTCTGCATTTTTCAACTTTTCCGGAGTTTAATCGTCGTCAATGTGATACATAAGCTACTTTTTGGATAAGAAGCATGTCTTCGCTCTGAAAGCTGATTAATCGAAATGGACGGGTCAACTTTTGATGTCATTTAAGCAGTAAAACAAGACGGTATGTATCTATTCTCACAATAGATTTTTTGCCTTGATTTTTTTATGAAACTAAAATCCCTAACACTAATTTCATGTTAATCTCTTCATATTTCGGATATTTAACGTGCGTTTGATTCTAGTCGATAGTGTGAAATACTTTAAATTTAAGAAATAAGATTGTTTTCGGTTAGCCGGCGAGCCCAGTGTCAGAACAAGTGAACAAGTCTAAACACGTTCTCCCCGTACCCCTCATAGCGCCAAACAATGGGTGTCATTATCACTGTAGTTTTGTCCGGTTTCTCGCAGAAAAATTTCACGAATGATTCTAAAATCCGGTTAAAAGTGTCTTATCTGTCAAATGATCTGTGATTTCAGAATAATTTATTCATTAGCATAAATTTAATTAGATTTCGGTTCATAGAGAAAAGGTTAAAAAAGCTCGCGAGCTCCGTTATTGAAAAAAAGTAAATTAGACAGGTTATGTAGCAACCAAATTTGCGTAATCAGTTTTTTATAAGATTTTACAATATTTTGCAACATTAGAGATGTTATTTTATCAGATTAGAAAGTGCGTGATTTAATTGATTCAATGTAGAAAGGGGAATCTTGTATTTTATGGGTAAATATCAATTTTTAATTTTCATTTTTCCATAGAAAAATTACTTGGAAATTGATCAATATCTCTATTTACGAAAATCTGTAAACGATATTCTTTTCCATTAAAAATTTTCTACTGAAATTATTCAGACAGCAGTTATTTCAATTATTTTAATTCTCAAAGTGAAAACAAGAATTTCTTGTCAATTTTTCCAGTACAATAATATTTTGTATTAAAAATAATATTTTTTCGGATTTTAAAATAAGATGCTTTTTTATAGTTTATTGTGTTTCGGCCTACTATATTAAACTTTTTTTTTATGTACAAAACTTTATTATACATAGCAAGAGTGAATGTAGTACATAGTTCAATGAACAAATTACATGATATGTAATTGCATTTAAAAGTTAAACTTTTGTTATCTAGAATTTAGTTTAGAGAACATAAAAGTGCAGATACTCGATTTGAACCTTCTTAACTTTTTTAAATTTAGAGTCTCTTGACGGCTTGAGTAGAAATAATTTAGTCTTTGATCTTATCAAGATATATCGATTTTCGAATAATAAGTAAAAGGTTTAATTCTGAGTAGTGATAAATATTTTTTGTATGCCTGTAATTTATTAATAGTAATTCATTTTATGAGGTATTAAGTAAACATTAGCTTTTATATGCAAATAAGTTCATTCAATCCTTTGCGTGCGATAAATTATAATGGTATTTTTGTTAAATTACTGGTACTTTTCAGATAGGATTTTCCCAAGACGCTGTGCTTTATCAAGGAACATCACAAATACGTTTAAAACTATGAATTGTTCTCAGCCGCAGATGTTTATCAATGGGAGATTTAAAAATCTCATCAGCTGCTGTAGATTATTATTAGCGAACTATTTCTCGATATGAGATATTATTCTATTGGATTAGAAAGGGCTTGATTTATAGGATTCATTGAAGAAAAGTGAGCCTTGTATTTTATAGGTAAATGTCCTCTTTTAATTCTCAAAGTCTAAAGAAGAATTTCTTTCAATTTTTCTATTATACTTATATTTTGTATAGAAAAGAATATTTTTTCAGATTTTATAAAATAAACATTAGAATATCTTATTATATGTTTTGGGGTGTAAGGATTTAATTTTTGTGTATATTGAAAACTTAATGCTAGAAAAACAAGACTTATTGTTGAATTACCTTTAAAAATTGTTCTATTTGTTATTTATATACAAATAGATATTCGGATATGAGACTTCTGAGAAAAAAGTTATTCAAATTAAAATATTTGCCGACTTCAGGTATAATATTACTTTTAAATAAATAATATTTACACCTGAAAAGCTTTTGCTATTTAGAATTTATTTCTGAGCATATAAATTCGGATGTGGGAATTTCAATATTTGGAACAAACTTGTTTACCATGTTTTCAATATATTTATATTTCATTGATCATTGATAAAAAAATAAATTTAACGTAGTTTCGGAAAATGAAAAGTCAATAAAGACTTTTGTGTCCTGGTAATTAATATCAAAATGAGATGCTTTTTTATAGTTTATTGTGTTTCGGGCTACTGTATTAAATTTTCTATTTATCCAGAAGACTTTGTTACAGAAAGAACGAGTATAGTGCATAGTTAAATTAGAAAATTACATGATATGTAATACCATTTGAAAGTTTAACTTTTGTTACCTAGAATTTAATTCAGAGAACATAAAAGTACAGATACTAGATTTGAACCTTTTTAACTTTTCTGAATTTAGAGTCTCTTTACGGCCTCAGTAGAAATAATTTAGTTTTTGACCTTGTCATATATCGATTTCCGAACAACAAGTAAAAGATCTCAATCTGAGTAAAGTGATAAACATTTTTTTGTATGTCTGTAATTTTTTTGCAGTAATTAATTTTACGAGCTATTAAGTAAATCTCAGTTTTTATTTAATTACTGGTACTTTTCAGATAGAATTTTTCCAAGACGCTGTGATTTATCCAGGAACATCAAAAAGACGTTTAAAACTATGGATTATTCTCAGCCGCAGATGTTTATCCATGAGAGATTTAAAAATCTCATCAGCTGCTGTAAATTATTATTAGCGAACTATTTCTCAATAAGAGATATTATTCTATTGGATTAGAAAGGCTTGATTTATAGGATTCATTGAAGAAAAGTGGGCCTTGTATTTTATAGGTAAATGTCAACTTTTAATTATCATTTTGCCAGCAAAAATACTTTCAAATTCGTCAATATATTTATTGATGAAAATCTGTAAACGATATTCTTTGTCATTACAAAATTTCTACTGAAATTATTCAGGCAGCAGTTGGTTTAATTGATATAATTTTCAAAGTCTAAACAAGAATTTCTTTCAATTTTTCTAGTATACTTATATTTTGTATACAAAAGAATATTTTTTCATATTTTATAAAATAAAAATTAGAATTTCTTATTATATGTTTTGGGGTGTAAGACAGAAATTTTTGTGTAGATTTGAAACATAATGCTAGAAAAACAAGACTTATTGTTGAATTACCTTTAAAAATTCTTCTATTAGTTACATTTACGTACAAATAGACATTCGAGTATGAGACTTTTGAAAAGAAAGATATTCCAATTAAAATTTTTGTGGAATTCAATATAATTGCACTTGAAAGTTCAATTTTTGTTACCTAGAATTTAGTTTAGAGAACATAAAAGTACAGATACTAGATTTGAATCTTTTTAACTTTTTTAAAATTAAAGTCTTTTGACGGTCTGAGTAGAAATAATTTTGTCTTTTATCTTTTCAATATATATGGATTTTCGAATAATATGTAAAAGGTTTCATTTTGAGTAAAGTGCTAAACATTTTTTGTATGCCTGTGATTTATTCATAGTAATTCATTTTATGAGTTATTAAGTAAACATTAACTTTTATATACAAATAAGTTCATTCAATCCTTTGCGTGCGATAAATTATAATGGTATTTTTAACGAAATATTAAAATTACTGGTACTTTTCAGATAGAATATGCACATGAGAATGTGATTTATCAAGGAAAACGCAAATACGTTTAAAACGATGGATTTTTCTCTGCTACAGATGTTAATAAATGAGAGACTTAGGAGTTTCATCGGACGCTGTAGATTATTATCAGGGAACTATTTCTCGATAAGAGATATTATTCTATTGGATTAGGAAGTGATTAAGATAAGGAAGTATTTTATAGGTAAATATCAACTTTTAATTCTAATTTCACCAGAAAATTATAGAAATTTTACATTTTTTCGTACCACATTTTTCACAGTTCTTTCAAATTCGTCAAAATGTTTTTTTTTTACATTTTTTCGCTGTTGAAAATCTATAAATAATGACTTTTATTTTATACTGTTTTTTTATTTTTTACCAATCAACCATTCTACTGAAATCATTCAGGCAATATTTTTTAAAATTTAATTTGACTAAGCGTAAAAAATAATTTATCAATTTTTCTACTATACCTATGTTGTATATCAAAGATATTTTTCAGGTTCGCAAAATAAAAAAAAAAGAACTTTTATTACGTGTTTAGGTTTAATACTAAAGTCGTGGATATTAGATAGACAAATAGATTTATTTATAAAATTGTTGCAATTGACATTCTGTGAATTTCACAGAATCTTGTCAAATTGATTAACTTATTCATTATATTAAACAAATATTAAAATTAATTATATTTTTCAGGTGGGATTTTTCTCAGACGATTATTAAGGAACTATAATTTGTCGATTAGAAGTGCTATTTTATCGGATTAGAAAGTGCGCGATAGGATTCATTTAAGAAAAGGGAACCTGGTATTTTATGGGTAAATATCAACTTTTAGTTCTTATTTTATTAAAAAAAAAAATCCTTTTAAATTCGTCAATTTATTGACAAAAATCTGTAAATCATGACATCTTGATTCTATAGCTTTCTATTATTTTTCATTAAAAATTCTCTACTGTAATCATTCAGGCTGGAATCGTTTTAATTAATTGTGATTCTCAGAGTGTCAAGAATTTCTTGTTCATTTTTCAGGTATTGTCTTTCATCAAAATAAAAGGTTTTCGAATTGATTCAAATTTAAATTTTTTTAATTGCAATGTACTGAAATAATTTTTTCTTGCAAACGAGGAACATTGGGAAAAGTTAGATCTAAATTTTGATTCAGTTATATTACAGTTTTACAATTTTCATTTCTGTTTCAGGTTCTAGTGTGTGTGTGTGTGTGTGTTAAGGATTTCGTGATCTGCATCAGTTGGAATCTTCTGGAGCAATTAAAATATCCTGGAATGCAGAAGGATCGTACAAGCAGGAATCATGACGTCTAAGGATCCAGAAAACGTAATGGTACTTACTATGACTCTGGCCTGAGGAGATCCTGCTGCGGTGCCATCGTTACGACGTGGGACATATAAGAGGGTAAGTAGATTTTTGAGTCCTTCCTCTCTTCATCATGTCAGGGATGAATGATCCGTACTGGCACTGAAAGAGGTTGTAATTAACATTGAAGAATGTCATAGTGACCGTTAATATAATTAACGAGTGGTTTCGCCATTTTTAATTTCTAGAATAGGTCAGAATTTTCTTGGTTCGCGAAATAAACGAATTCCATCCATGTAATATTGATTGTAATTTTAAATATTTCTCATTATTATTAATAAATTTCATTAATTATTAAATTTAAAATAAATAGCGGCAAACAAATTTGTTGCAGTTTTTTTAATATTTGAAGTCCAAGAAAATACTGAATGGGAAAGCTTTACATCGAAGGAAGCTCACCATGTATTTTTGAAAATAGTAATTGTCATTTTCCTTCAGTGCAATGCAACCCAACTAAATATTTTTTATCATATCCTACTTTGTTTGCCAATATCCTTGAATTTTATTTAAATTTAAAATAATATGTTTCTCGTTAACATTTCAATTTAAATATTATATTTCTACTTTGCCTTCAATTATATTTGCTTTAAGTAGAAATTTACATTTTAAATGAAATATTTTCAAAGAAAATGTATATGTGTTGAATTATATTTCAACATAAAAAGTAATTCAGGGTGCCTAGCGATCTGGAAATGTGAAAATTCCCTTAAATTTTTCACGCGAATATCAAAAATATAACAATTTCAATATCAGACATCAGAATATATTAATTATTAATAATCAGAAATATCAACACAGTTATTGATTAATTTAAAATTTTTGATATCACTCAATCTATTCCACATCCTTATTCCCTTGATTATTAGTAAAATAATAGGGGAACGGAGTATTTCCAATTCATTTGAAGAATGAATTGGGAAATTAGATTTGAGAATTTATAACATTAAATACAGAACTGAAAAAAATTTAATTCCAACCATTTTTTTGGCAAGCTATTGCAGCAATACTGTAATTGATTATTAGCCTCATTTTTATTAGAATACTGAAACACATAGTTCCAATTTATAATTGTATTTTAATGAAGTTCATTTCAAAATCTCTGATCCAATTAAGTATGTTTTTGTAATTTGAACACATTAATAATAATTTGGGTATAGAATATTGCTAGACACCCTGAACGAGTAGTGTTAAAAATTTTCATATTTTATCCACGTACATAAGGTAAATAGTTAGTTTAGGATGTTACTAATGGTTTAACCAATGGAATGTTTGCGTACACCGTTTTTCTAATCAAGTAAGGCACGAATCCTGTGTGAATGTTATTTTGTTTATTTGTGTCTTACTTGAAAATTTCAAATAAGTTTCTCCTTTTGTGAATAGCTTGAATTATTCAAATAATAATGGTCTTTCTTGTTAACATTGTTTTAATTGAAGGACTGAACAACGTTAGAAATAATAAGTTATGAAGAAGAATAAGTTTTTATAATTTGTGAAACGGTGTGCGATTTCAGGGAAGGAGCTGGTATGTGTGAGCCCTAACGTGGCCCCCAAGCTCAGGTGCAGGATACGTCCCGGGTCGTATCCCTAGTTTAGGTTTTTTGCACCGGGGTGGTGCATATGAGAATCGTGGAGTGAGTCTGTTGGTGTGACTGCTTTTTTTGCGCTTTTAGATATAGCTAGGCAGGCAGGTAGTTTATTTCAGGCGTGAATGTTTAATTTTAAATAGGTAGAACTAGGGTGAAATATTGTTGGCATTAGCACAATGTTTTACTCTGGATTAAATTGATATTATTTCACATTAAATTTCATAAGCAGGACGATTGATCTTTCTTATGAAACTATTATTTTGATAATAATATCGATTAGTGTATCAA